>JANSTV010057092.1:0-12702 GCA_027564135.1 Lestremia cinerea | reverse complement strand
TTAAAATTTTTTGAAAAATTTAAAAAAAAAATTTAAGAAAATTTAAAAAAATTTAAGAAAATTTAAAAAATTTAAGAAAATTTAAAAAAATTTAAGAAAATTTAAAAAAATTTAAGAAAATTAAAAAAAAAATAATAATCGAAAAACTGAAGAATAGAAACGAAAGAGAAAAACAAAATCGTCCAACGAACGGCGAATCATAATTTGAAACACCGAACAACATGGGCAATCAGTGCTCGCGATGTTGTAAATGTGATGGTGCGAATGGAAAACCTCATACGCATATTTCGTCGTCTGGATCTATTTACAGAAAAAGGTTTGTTTTTCCACTTTCTCGTTCCCGCTCATGGACAATTGGCGATGTGAATGGGTGTTTGGTGGGTTTTCCGCGTGTGCCTGCGTGAGTGTGTGTGCGTGTGTGAACATGAGCGTCTGGTGTCATCACAGCAAAACTGATCTCTCGACAAAAAAAATGTTCATTGTGACGAATGGATCACATTCGATAATCCAGTTGTCTGATTGTCGGGACTACGTCAAACACATTGCGATCCATTTCGTTCGCTCTGCACATTCATGTCCTGCGCAAATCACATCTGGATGATTGAAATTCTTTCTGACCAAAGTTTATTGCGTTATCAAAATTCCTTAGCGCGCCTCAGGTATTTTAAATGATTCTGTCAGACTGTTGGTGCCACAGTCGCCTTCATTTTCGTTTGCCATTTGGCAATGATTCAATAGCAGCTTAAGCACTCAGAACAAGTGACGCCGTGTCAGTCTCAATCAACGGCGTGAATTATAAACAAATCAATTTGTATGCCTCGATTGTTTTGTGTATGCGTCTTGCGATCAATGTGTCTTGCGGGGAAGGGGGGGTCGGGTAGACGTTTCAAGTGCGGTGGATGAATTTTTAGATTTCAAATGCATTTCCAGGAGCCACAATGATATGCCCATCGAACCGACCGAACGGCATCACTTCACACAAACGAAAACTGCCGTTCAATTGGCATTGGAGCATGTTCAACGTGAAGACGCTGGTCATTACACGCTATTTGCTCGATCGAAAAATGGCGGTGTTTCTGAGAAGAAGGTTGATCTCGTGATTGAGGATCGATCCACTGGTGATGATCCGCCGGTATTTCTTCGGCGTCTTAGCGATCTCTCGGTCAAGGTGGGCACACGTACTCGGCTACTGGTCGAAATTCGTAGTTCAACAAATATCAAGGTAATTTTGCATGCGGTCCGGAGGTGGGGTGGATCACTCTGGTGGGAGAGAACTAATTCAAGTGTCGATTGTTATTGTGCAGGTGACTTGGTATCGCAACGATCGCCGAATATGTGAGAATACTCGCATTCGATGTGTCACCGAGGGGAATTTCTATTGTGCCGAAATCACACCGGTCACCATTGATGACGGTGGCCAATGGATGTGCATGGCTGAGAATCTGGGTGGGCGAAATTCATGCTTAGCCGTTCTGAATGTTTTAGTGCCGAAAGCGTATAAAGCACCAGAATTTGTTGAGGAATTGCGTGCCATTTTGACCGAACAAGGCACTGTGTCGCTTGAATGCAAGGTCGTTGGTGTGCCCACACCGTTTTTGCGATGGTTCAAAGATTCCAAAGAGATCAAAGCCGGTATATTCAGCTCACCATTGTGGGTGAATGACAGACTAATATCCATTTCATTTTCAAAAGGTGACGTTTTTGCCTTAACGGCAAATCCGGATGATCCCACTTCGTTGGGCATATACACGTGTGAGGCGGTCAATTGTATGGGTCGAGCCTATTCAAGTTCCAAGGTGCATGTTGTCGGCAAGGGTAGTCGGGAGGGTTCATTGAAGCCGGCCGACAACATGCAACACACCGGACCACCGCCGATATTCACAACCGAATTGAAAGGTCTTAAAATCAAAATTGGTGATACAATAACGCTTGGATGTCAAGGTAAAGCTCGTCGGCATTCCCGGCGAATTCGATTCCCGCAGTAACGGAATTCTCCTTTTCCTGCAGTGGTCGTTCCGCCATGGCCGAAATCCGTCGTGTGGTACAACAAGGAGGGACGCGTTGAAACGAACGAGAACAGCCGTCTGATCGAAGACGGTCTGGGGATGTATATGATCGAGAAGAAACCATCGGAGAGTTGTGACGAGGGTGAATGGAAGTGTGTGGTGACCAGTGCTGACGGAACTGTTGGCATATCAACGTGTTTGGTGGAAATGGATATTCCGAAGAATTATCGAAAGCCCCGTTTCATGGAGAGCCTTAAGGCCGTTCTCACCGAAGAAGGACTGGTTTCGTTCGAATGCAAAGTTGTTGGTTTCCCAACACCACAGTTGAAGTGGTTCAAAGATGGCCAAGAACTGAAACCGGGCGATGTTTATCAATTGACTGGAACGAATTCCCTCGGAACGTATTGTTGCATCGCGAAGAACTGCATGGGAGAGACCAGCAGCACGGCTGTGTTGACTGTCGAAGACATCCAAAACCAGCTGAACGATGAAGAACGTCAACTTCTGACGGACAACAATTTGCCACCGAAATTCATTCAAGGCTTGAAGAGTCAGGAGGCTCGAATCAACGAAGATTTTCGATTCTTTGTCGAAGGTAAGCTGTGGTGGGGTTTCCCTGGTGGTTCGAATCTAACTCGAGTTCTATTACAGTTTCAGCAACTCCCGAACCGAAGTTATCGTGGTTCAGAGACGAACTGCCGATCGAGTCCTCGGATCGATATGTCATTCTACGCGAAACAGCCGCCAATTGTCAGCTGATCATCCGGAAAGTTGAGTTCATCGATCAAGCTGAATGGAAGTGCGTGGCCACGAATGACTTTGGAACGAGCATTACGTCTTGCTTCTTGAAATTGCAAATCCCGCGTCACTACAAAAAGCCAAGGTTCTTGGAATGCTTGCGAGCGGTTCTCACCGAAGAAGGTGCCGTCAATTTGGAATGCAAGGTGATTGGCGTTCCGCAGCCAGTGCTCAAGTGGTACAAAGATGGCACTGAGTTGAAAGCTGGTGATATCCATCGGATTGTTTCGGGACAAGATGGCACATGCTGCTTAGGCACATACACGTGCGAGGCTCGCAATTGCATGGGTGTGGTGGCGAGTTCAGCATCAATCTTAGGATTTGATGATGCCGTTAAGACACCGGCTGCGGAAGATCCGTTCTTGCCAAGAAACCTCTCGTTATCCACAATCAACGAAGAGAGATCCTCCCAGATGTATGAAACACCAGCTGGGGATGTGACATCCAAATCGGATGTGTCATTCAGTTTCGATGGCAAAGAGGTGTCTGTGTCGCTTTATGAAACGCCTGACCTCACCGAAGAGGAGGCTTTGCAAATTGTCGAAATGTACGCGGATCAGATTTCGGAGCATGTGACAGAGCACAATGTTGTGGAACTGCCGCCGTTGCGATTCGTCAAAGAAACCTCGCAGTCTGGAAATTTGATTATGGAAGCGATCATTATCGATGTGTCACCAGAGTACTTCCTGATTGAGGAAGACCTGCGTACTGAAGCAGACATGGACAACATTGACAACATTTCGGTGATGGAAGTCAGCTTGCATGGTGGTTCATCGATGGTGGACAACAGCTGTGTGACCGATGCCACTGGCTCGGCAGCGAAGCGCGATCAATCGAAACGGAATGGGAATATGGGCAGCGGAGAAGATGAATACTTCAGCATGTCATTTTCGAAGGCCTCCAAGGGCAGTGATGACGAAGACACCGAAACCGACTTGCAAACATTCGCCAGTGCCAAGAGCTCGGAGCGACAACGACAGAATGCTGCAAATGCAGAAGCGATTGATGGAACTGATGGGAAGAACAAGTCCATCGAACATGAAACGGATTCAGCGTTTTCAAGCAAAAGACGAAAGATTTCACCCAAAACCAGCCAAGATGAGGGTCTCGAAACGATGAATTCCATTCAGAAGCAAATCGGAGAATCGCAGACAATTGACGCGCAAAAGAACTTGGAGACTCTTATGCCACTGGCCCATCTGCTCACAATCATCCAGAAGCACATTGAGGTCGTCGAAGAAGAGGTTCATATGCAGTCGGCCATGATGATGTCCCCAGTTTCAGTCGATGGCAGCTTGAAGATCATTCAGAACATCAAGGATCCATTGATGGAAATGAGGAAGAAACTCAACGCGTTCACGGGTCAAACGTCGCTGGAGGTGCTTTTCTCGACGGTGATGGGGGATCTAGAGCGATTGCATCAAGGCTTGACCGTGGTGGAGAAATGCGTGGCGATGGACGAAGCCGGTCACACAATGATTCAGCGCACCGGTGTTTGCCTTGTGGACACTGCTGGCGAGAATTTGATCCAAGTCTTTGACGCCGTGCAAAAAGTCAGTGCCGAATTTCGAAGATGCTCTCTTCAGAATGAAGTCGACTTACTTATGACGGACATGCGCAGTGGCATCACAATCACACAAGACACAATCAAACTGCAAACGATGATGCAAGAAGCTTCAGCCATTGAAACGGCTCAACATGTAACGGAGTCGATTGGTCGCATGCAAGAGGTGCCCGAAGCGGTCTCGTTCGAGAATGTGGCCAATGTGGAGCTGCCACAAGAGGCTGGCGATTTCAAGAGAGTCTGTCGATTGGTTTTTCAAATCCAAGAATCCATCGAAAGTCCCGATGACGCGACTCCGGTGAATGTCCTACGCACTTTAAACGAACTGAACAGCGAGATTCGCGCCATTGAACGGAAAGTGAACGAGAGCCAGCAAGCGGAAGATCATCTGGAGCAGAAAATCAATATCGCCGTGCTGGACACTGTCACACCGCCAATGTACGAACTGGTCAAAGGATTAGAACATTTCGAAGCACATCCGCCTGATGAAATATCAACAGTTTTGGAGACCATGTTGCCACCACTTCAGGAAATCCAAAGTGGCTTGGCTCGCATCGGTCAAGACATTGAGACCGGTGCCATGGTTCGAGACGCAACCACAGAGAATTTCGATGCGGATCATTTGATGACGAGCATTTCCCAAAGCGTTCAGTATTTGGGTTCAAATATCGATGCCTTACCCCAAACATTAACGTTGAACGAATCATTCAAGAGCATCAAGACAGATTTGCTGAATTTGCTGGATGAAATTCGCGCGAGCGGCATCAACAGATACAATTTGATGGTTTTGGACAACTTGAAGAAGCCCATTGACGACTTGAACTACTGTCTGCGCCAAGTAGAGCAGAGAGCGACTTCCGCCAAAGCCTTTTCGGATATCATCGATCCGTTGAATGGACTTTGCGAGAAATTAGATGACTGTGCGCATCGTCTCACATTACTGACGCATGTCAAAACCGATGGCGAATTGAGAATTTTGAATGCCATTCGCCATAAAATCGTGTCTCTCGAAAGAGACATCGATGTCTATGCCGGACAAGAAGACGAATCGAGCACGAGCTCACGTGATCGAAATGTACAAAGAACGATCGAGGCCTTGGCGGATATTCAGCACTACATTGAAGCTGTTCCGGAGCAATCGCCAGTGGTTAATCACGCTGAAAGCAAAAGTGTGTCGATTCTGAAGGAGTTGGCCACACCGATTGAGGAGGTGAAGCAATGTTTGGCCAGAACATCTAGCAGTGATGCAATTCACACAGCGGCCTTGGTGGAAAAGCTGGTGCATCCTCTGGAGGAGATTCGCGAAGTGTTGCATGTGATGCAAACGGAACGATCGGAGCCGCTGAGTGAGTCGAGTGCCGGAGATTTGGTGAAATCGCTGTTGCGTCCATTGCAAGAAATCCATCAGTGCATCGAGCACGAGCAACAATTGCCGGACTTCGCAGGCAGCGTTCATGACTTGAAGGTAGAAGAGCGTCAACATGCAATGGCTAAAGCTCTCACCGAATTGAAGGTCGGTGTCGAGCAAGTGTTGCACACAGTCGAGCTTTCGGATGATGTTTCCACAATGGATGACGTTTCGATGTTGAAAACCGCAGCCGATTTGAGTGAAACGGACAAAGTAAGCAAACTCGAGGCGAATGTTCAAAGCATTGAGAACTTGCAGGCGTGCATAGCGCATGTACAACAGGTGGAAGTCATGCAGGCGGTAAAGAAAACTAATTCATCGGCTTTGAAGGCGCTTGTTGAACCGTTGCTGGAATTGCAACATGCTCAGATGAGTGAGGAGATTTTCACCAGCGATTCAGAAGCTGCTTTGAGAGACGTTGCGAAACCATTGCTCGAAATCAAAAAACTGATTGAAACCACTGAAGGAGGGCTCTTGGCTGATTTGCGGGCCGAGGTGTTTGATCATCGAATCAATGTGCAGCCGATAATTGAACTGATTGCGTGCGTTGATCAAATCAGAGCGGATGTTTTGGAACATGCGGTTGAGATGAGCTCGATTGATACATCTGAGATGGAACTCACTGAGGGCGCTCGAAAACGGGTTGCTAAAGAAATTGGTATTCCTCAGTTGCAAGATTGCATTATGCATGCCCATCAGCAAGGCGCTTTTGAGGCTCTCGATGACATCTCGACCATGTCGAGTTTGACGGATCTTCAGACACTTGCTAAGCCACTGAGAGAATTGCAGCATTGCGTCCAAGTGAACGAACACTTCCCAGCGAGTGAATTGGAAAGCTTCAGCCAGGATTTGGCCAAGCCATTGTTGGAACTGAAGCATGCTGTTGATGCCACCGACGGAAGAATCTTGGAAAATCTGAAATCTTGCATTTCCGAGCAAAAGCATCTCAGAGCGGTTGCTCAGCCAATTATTGACCTCTTGGAGTGTGCCAATCAAATCAAGATCGAGGTCTTGGAACAAGCCGTTGATTTGGTGAGCCAATCGGAGGTTTCGGAATTGGAAATGACGGAAGGAGGAAGAAAGCGTGTTGCTAAGGAAATTGGAATCCCAGAGCTTCAAGCCTGTCTTTTGAATGCTCATCAACAGGGAATGCTCGAGGCACTGGACGATCTTTCGACTCTTTCGAGTCTCTCAGATCTGCGAACACTCGCTCAGCCATTGCGGGACTTGCAACACTGTGTGCAGGTCAATGAGCATTTCGCAGCGAGTGAAGTGGAAAGCTTCAGTCAGGATGTGGCAAAGCCACTACTGGAACTGAAGAAGATCCTTCAAGCCACTGATGGGAAGATTTTGGATGATCTAAAATCGTGCATCTCGGAGCGAGAGCACCTTAGACCGGTCGCACAGCGAATCATTGATCTTCTGGAGTGTGCTGATCAAATTAAAATCGAGGTTCTGGAGCAAGCAGCAGACTTGGTGACTGAAGCTGACATTTCTGAACTGGAAATGACCGAAGGAGGAAACAAGCGGGCAGCAAACGAAATTGGAATTCCTGAGCTGCAAAACTGCGTCCTGAACGCTCAGCAGCAAGGCACTTTCGAGGCATTGGATGATCTCGCTACTCTGTCATCCCTGTCGGATCTTCAAACGCTGGCCAAACCACTCAGAGATTTGCAACACTGTGTGCAAGTGAGTGAACACTTCCCAGCTAGTGAACTACAAAGTTTCAGCCAGGATTTGGCGAAACCTTTGTTGGAGCTCAAGAAAATCGTTCAAGCCACGGACGGCAAGATTCTGGATGACTTGAAATCTTGCATCTCAGAGCAAGAGTATCTTCGAGCTGTCGCTCAGCCAATTATCGACTTGCTGGAATGCGCCGATCAAATCAAAGTGGAAGTTCTGGAGCAGGCGACCGATCTGGTAACCCAGGCAGACATTTCTGAGCTGGAATTCACGCTGGACGATCAAAGACGGGCAGCACATGAGATCGACATCCCGGAGCTGCAGAGATGCATGTTGGTTGCACATCAGCAAGGAACCTTCGACATTTTGGACACTTTGTCCTCGATAGATGTTACGTCATGTGTGCATGAGATCGCAAAGCCATTGCTGGAATTGCAACACTACGTCGAAGTCATGGAGAGTCGTGCTGTGGTCGAAGAAGGAAACTTGAGTCAATCAGGGTCGAGTTCGCGGTTGAAAGAGGTTGCCAAGCCGATTATTGAAATCAAAAAGTTCATCACTAGCGGTGTGGGTCAAGTGTTGCTCGAAAGTGGAACTGAGATGAGTGTGGAGGATGACCTCAAAGCGAAGGCTCAGCCGTTATTTAACCTGCTGCATTGCCTCAGCAACTTTGACGTTGAAGTGTTTGAACACGCCACCGATTTGACCACTCAAGAAGATATCTCCGAACTGGAAACTCTCGCTGAATTGATTGAGTGCAAGGAAGACAAGGATATCTTCCAACGGGAACTGGTCATGAGTTACATGAACCTGTACAACTGCATTGAGAAAATCGAGGATCGAACTGTTGAGACGACTATATCAAAGCCACTGGCCGATGTTAAAAAAGCCCTGGCTGAAGCGCAACAAAACTCTCGGAATCCAAACGAAGACGATCTTCAATCAATCGCTAGCACTCTGATGAACTTGAAGGAGACCTTGGAAGAATTGCAGCAAAATCCACCTTCAGACGATCCGAATGCATCTGAGTTGATTGAATGCATTCACAATGAGTTGATCAATTTGCAGCAGAATCTGTGTGAAACCCTTCAGAATATCGAAGATATCACTAAGCCACCCATCGAAGCAGTGATGGCACATTTCGAGAAGCCATTAGAATCGATCGACGTGTGCTTGGACACGATCACCCAACTGTCAGAGCTGGTCAATGTCAACAAACTGGTTGAGCCGATGGAAGTTTTGAAACAAAGCATCGCTACACTACAGGCTTTCATCGCTACCGATCCTTTAGCTCACATTTCCCGGAACACGGCCGAGATTCAGCAATTCATTGCCAACTTGCAGCAAATCGAATCGCATTTGTATTTGCTGAATGAGTATGAGTTCAGGGCTCGAGCATCTGTAGAAGGCATCGTCGATCCATTGAATCGATTCAAAGGTCAACTATCTGAAGTTCAGAACTTGATTCAATATGCTGATATTGTGCATCCCCTGTTGATTGCAAAAGCCATCCACACGATCTGCAATCCATTGGCGGAAGTGATTTCGGCCATTGAAGATTCAGCAAGGAATCCGAAACCAGACAAAACTGAAACTACACAAAAATCGGATGAGGCATCCAAGGAAATTGAAGATGAGAAACGAGCCACAGAGTCCGAAGAGGTCGGATATGAAGTAATGTCAAAGGAAGAGGGTATTGAGGTTGCTCACTCACAACAGACAATCTCAGAGTCTTCAAAGAATGAGGCTCTCGCACTCGGAGCTACCCAAGAGGAGGCTCACTTCCAAGAACAGACCGTTTCTGAAGCAGTCGAGTCTTCTAAGAAAGAATCTCCTGAGATCGGAGTCACCCAAGACCCAGAATCGGCCATTTCGGAAGTACTTGAGCCTTCAATGGATGAAGCTATCCGAGAAGAGGTTCACACCCCAGACCACATTGTTCCCGAAAAAATCGAGCCATTTGAGGAGGCTAACAACGTAAAAACCGAAACAACTCAAGCAATCGATGAAACTTCTGTCCCAGCACACTCAGTTTCTGGTGAAATCAATCCACCGAAGAATGAGACTGCTGGTATCGTCTCAGAATCCGAAATCTCTGAAATAATCGAACCACTTCACAAATTGAACGAACGCCTGTCAGAAATATTAGAACACGAAGCTCAAGTGAAAGCGCTCGAAACTGCCGTTGAAACCGTGGCAGAATTACGACACAATGTGACGGGTATAATCGCACAACTGAATGCTGATCCAACGATAACCGAGACCGATTTAGTCGCTCTGGTATCACCAATTGTCGCCGTCAGTCAATCGATGGTGCACCAAACCGCTCGACCAATCGAAAATCAATCACTCGCTCAGCAACTTGAATGTGTGGTGGGCGCCTTCGAGACGCATGCCGAACAACACGACGGTGCATATCACACTGTTGATGAATCACAGCGAATGAACGAAACCGAATCGAAAATAGAATCGGTGACAGTGCCAATAGAGGCTGAATTGGCAACGCATGAAGTGGATCAAGGCAATCGAACGCAAGTTCAAATTGAACGTGAACAAACCTTGATCGACGGCGGTGGTGGAATTCAATGCGACAGCGTACGTGAGCAGCAACAACAGCAACAGGACCATGTGGGAAGCGATGCGGTAATTCAGGAGCAGACTTCTTGGCCGGTTGATAAGGCGGAAATCGAAGATGAGATCAAACGTTTGATGCGCAAATCAGAGGAACGACAGCTCACACCGGAGGAACGAGATCATTTGCATTCACTGCTTGAACGCATTGAAATCATCGATCTTGAGATTCACGATGCAGTTAATAACGCGAAAATCATCAGCGAAAGCACTGCCGACATCTTCCAACAACTGAAGGAAGATCTCGAAACGCGTGATGAGCTTAAAAAAAACGTCAATTCAGAAAATGCTATCGAAGACGAAAGTATTCAAATTGCTGAACAAGCAACAAATCCGGACACAATTGGCATTGAGAAATTTAATGAAATTCAAACAGAGACTTCGATTGGTTCGAATGAAGTCGAATTGGCTGAACAATTGGGTGATGCTGAAACAAGGAAAATTGAAAATCTTGTGGAAATTGATAGTGTAGAAGTAGCAGTTCCCGGTGTGACCCCGATTGATGTTGAAGAACCCCTAGTGGAGGTCTCCGAGCCAGTGGTCGCAGTCGATGTTTCTTTGGAGACAAAAACTGAAAATGCCACTGAGACAATGGCTGCTGGAAAGCGTGAGACCCCAGCAGAAAGCTCACAGAAACCTCAAGAGCAGGAAGTCAAACAAAAAATAGTCGATTCGAGTGATGTTGTTGGGGAAGTTGATACCTCAGACGAAGATAAGGGTGATGGAAGCGATAAAAAAGACGTTCAAACGAATCTTGCCTCAGAGCAATGGTCGGAAGAAACAGAGCAAGAAGCGCGTAGCTTGGAAGCAACCTATCATGCTGAGCAGATGCAGATTTTGGATGTTGAAGCTGCTCAAGAAAGTGACGTAGTCATCGAAGAGACCGCCACGGTTTTGAATCAAGTGAATCTGAGCTGGACAGAAGAGTCGTCTGAAATTATCGAAGAAAACATTCCTTCGGAAACAGTTGCCACGGAAGAACAAGCTGTGAGTGAAGTAGAAGAAACTGCAGCAGTAGCTGTTCACTCCCTGGAAGACTCCCAAGCACTTGAAGTGAAGAATTTGGAGGCAGAGACGAAGGACTCAGAGGCTGAGTTACAAACGGACGAATCGAATGTGGAGAAATTACAAGAAACAGAGTCCGAGGCGCAAGCAGGTGAAGAGCCAAAAACGGGTTCGGAGGAAGTGCACGCTGAAGCTCAAGAACCAGAGATCCATGATATATCCGATGCCAGAACTGCTGAAGCTGAAGGTCCAACAGAAGCCACTCAAGAGGAAATAGCTTTGCAGAAACTGTGCAGTACCACCAACAAACCAATCAACCAACTGCTCACAGTCTTGGATTTGGTCCGGAAAATTCCAGAACAATCTGTCATTGCTCTGAAGCGGCGTGATTTGGAGATACTGCAGTCGGTGTGCGAGCCACTCGAACAGCTCAAAAAGGGTCTTGAGACAATAAAGCAGTATGAAAATGCTCGCCAATGGAAGCGCAGGGCTTCGAACGAGCTGGATACCTCGATTCGCATGATTGAAATGATCAATCAAAGAGTCGCCCGGAACTATCACTCAAAACTCATATCTCTCGAGACGTATCAAGTTCTCTCGCCACTGGCCGACATATCGGCGCTCACTAAAGAACTGCAGAATCAGATTTTATCGCAGTCAGATGAAAGTGTCAATCTGCAAGATGTGGAAGAGAGCGTGGAAAAACTCATCGAACCCCTTCAGAGCATCACGGTGCTACTGGGTGTAATGGTCGGAATAACGCCAACCATCGTTGATACCTTGGATATCATTGACGTGCTCCAAGAGGAGACAAAGCCGGAAAATGACTTCAAGCGTGATGACGCACAGATTCTTAAGGACGATGATACGATTAAAGAAGTCGAAGAGATTGGAGCCGTCGCTACAGAGTTCACATTAGAGGAAGACAAATTGTCCTTGGCGACGACAGCAAGTGTGGATGTTAGTGAAGATAACATTGAGAAGCAACTGAATGCAGATGATTTTGATGAAAAGGATTCGAATCTCCAAACGGATGAGATTGAAGCAACTGACACCAAAAGGATCAAAGATACAACAGCGGAAAGGGCGCTGCTGGAAGAAGCTAGCTACGAGCAAGCCTTGAACGAAGTCGAAGCCACGGCAGCAGGAAAGGAAAAGAGGGACGAAACGCTAACCCTGTCAGGAATTCAAACCAAACAAGAATCAGCAGAAGCTGAAGCCGTGCACGATGCTGAATCTAAAGCGAAGGAAGACTCAGCCGAAGCTCAACCAGCCGAGCAAAGCAAGGCAGAAAAGGCCAAGCTCCGTCGCAAATCATCCTCCAAGGATGAAGTGAAGAAATCTGAACAAGCCATTCTGGAAGCCGAAACAAAAGCCAAGGAAGAGTCACTGGAAAGTCAAGCCGCGCCAGGTGCTGAATCCCAAGCAAAGGAAGGCTCAGCCGAAGCACAACCAGCCGAGCAAACCAAGGCAGAAAAGGCCAAGCTGCGTCGCAAATCATCCTCCAAGGATGAAGTGAAGAAATCTGAGCAAGCCGCTCTGGAAGCCGAAACAAAAGCCAAGGAAGAATCAGTGGAAAATCAAGCCGCGCCAGATGCTGAATCCAA
>JANSTV010057081.1:0-12703 GCA_027564135.1 Lestremia cinerea | reverse complement strand
AAAGCATTCACTTGACTGAGAACATATTTGCTCAGCGTCCAGAATTGTTGACGTATGCACGGCGCTGCCGCTGCCAGCCTGGAAAAGAAGAAGAGAAAATGTCGTTTTAGTTTTTTTACTTTGTCAATTGTCGCAACAATATTCCAAAGGTCCAGCCCAATCGAATGAGCTCTTGCAGGCGAGAGGAGGTTAGAATGCATGAGATGAGTTTATTGATTACCCCGAATGACATGACGAGGGCTGATCCATTCCGAAATTCCATACAAATGACAACACACAAAAGCCGAATCCACAACATAGAAAACACTTACCTCAAATTGGTCACCCAATGACCATGAAACACACACACACACATCAACTGTTCACAATACATCTCAAACGAACACAAATAAACTCCCCAAAAATGTGTGCACCAGAAAATGAATATCCGATTACCTCTTGCCGAAACGGTGACGACAACTGATAACATTTGAAGGTGTACGAACGTCAAATCCAAACAGTTTTAGGACGAATCCCCTTCGTTCGATTGTGTCACCCAGAATACTGACAAACATTTCATTTACATTGGGTTATTGCATTTTGTTTGATGCTGTATCTTTGTGTATGAGCGTATGAACGTTGGATGCCTTTCGATTTTCGAATGAATGACATGTGCAAAGCTTCAGGCAACACGAGAAATGCTGTTGTTGATCTGATCAAGACCCATACGAATATCCTGTTTGATTTGGCAACAGCTAAAGATCTGAAATGGTTGGGGAACATGGAGGGGCCATTTCGAAACAAATTCTAATCCTTTATCTTCAAAACATTTCATTTCAATTTATTGATATACTCGGTTGATTGAAGCTCATAAATCTCTTGCTAAGTCCTAATCAAAATCAAATGAAAATTTCTCTCTTGAAATCACAATTTCTAAAGAAAAAATATTATATTCTCCTTCTGTGCTTTTCATTCATTCCGAGCTCGTTTCAATTACTTTTCGTTCGAGCACTTTCGTAAAGCTCTTCCGTAGCATTTTCATTTGTCCGAAACTTTAAAATTCAACGAAATAATTCAATAACAACAAAAGAATTAGAGTCTAAGAACTTGAAGTAAAATATCGTAAAGTTTCGTTTTGTTGGCAATCGGATAATCGGCTCATGGCTGCCAAGTAAGCCAAATTCACCATTCACCATTCACCGTTTCCGTGGATAATATCGAATTTCACAAATCGCAATAAATTTTGAAATTTCTCTCCTTTGATCGAGAAAACAACAAAAACAACAATAATAAGCTACGTGAACTAAATGATAAGAATGGTTCGTTCCCGCTTCGGTGGAACGAGCCGCTAGGAGGGGCATTCCCGTCAACAAAATTTCGTCAATATCACATTAGAAATGGCGTCATGCTTTCCATCTTCGGCTTCCGAATGCATTTCTCGCAATTCTCTTCTGAATTCGTTCGATGAACTATCTCTAGATCCCTGTCTGCGTGTTCCAGTAGTTAGCGAACGGTATTCGTTTCGAGTTGTGCTGAATGAAACTGGATGGCCATTGTGTGTCGTCATTCAGGCGTAAATTTTCAGGTAATATTTTCTTTTTTATCGTTATCTCATTCTCTTTTTGGCTTGTCGTCGACATATTACTTTGGACATTTTTTCTATTTCATATTTTGATAAAATTCATTTTCGAATGGAAATTTCATTGAAATTTGGCATTAATGTCGAATAATGGTCGTGTAGATGCTGTCGAAACAGCTGCAAAGAAAGATTAGGAGATTTTGTTTAGAATCACTTCGACATCAATAATGAATGCAATTGCGGTGGAATGGTGGAATGAAGGCGATTTGCAGTGAGTGCCCAATATTGACACATCAAAACCAAAAATATTCGAATTTATTGAATTTTCCTCAACATTTCTCGCTTCACCCCGATCAACTTGCGAGAACCAATTTAGAACGGACCAGCGGAATAACGATGGAGCGAATGTTTCGTTTTGCGAATCGGCCAATTTTCAATGTCAATGTTAGACGGAAAAAGCAACAAAAAAAAATTGAAAAAATAAGAAAAATTGCGAAGAATAATGGAGAAAATGAGGACAATCAGCAGCGATTAAAATTTATAAGCGAATTTATCATTTCGGATGGGGCATAAAAACCACCGAAACGTTTCGAAACGAACAAAGCGAAAAGTGGAAACGATAATCAGCATTCATGAATTTTACTCACTTGGTTAATGTTGCGCAAACAATGTCAGCGGGAAGTGTAGCCGGCAAGGATAATGCCTGCAATAATTTGGCGCCTTTGTGCCGAAACATCCAATTGGCCAGGCCTTTATTAGCTGAGTTGATGTACGTTTGGAAGACGGTCAAGACGGTTTCTGGCATGTCTCCGACCAGCGCATCCTAGATATCGACAAAGGACGAGAAAGGTTCCGTTGAGTGCATCCGAATCTAAGATGGCGCAAATTGAAGTAGTCAAACTCACCGCTTTCGTCTCTTGACAGTCCTTGCATTCGGGATCGTACTCCGGTTCGGGTTCTTCCTGAACGACAAAGGTCGACTGAACAGCCAAGCATCGTGTGCAACTAATTAAATTATTTCTATGCAAGAATTGCAGGGCATCGTCGAAACCTTGTTGGCACATATTCGATAAGACTTCGGGCTTTGGCGGGAATAGGATGCGGACGAAACGATTGATGTTTTGTCGTGACAATTCGATGCTCGTGTTCGCCCAGTTCACCTGCGATTGGAAGGAGGGGTGGATCAGCATCAATGAATCGAAATGGACGAGCACCAGCCAGGGAAACTTACATGAAACAGTTGTGCACTTTGATCACGCGGGCAGATGTCACTTTCACCACAAAATGGACTAACCGTAACGGTGTTTTCGTCCAAAACCGGCAAGTTATCCGAAAACGCTCCATCCATGTAACGAACGCCCTGGAACTTTGGCGGTAAAATGCCGGAAAATCCAGGAATGAAACAGGCACAGAGCAAAGCCTGTAGAAGCTCTTCGCGACTGTTGAAATGAGACACGATGATATTCTTACGATCATATGACCGGGTCAGGGACACATGTAGCTTCCCATTGACACGCAAATGCGCATCTGGTGGCAGGAACTTCTGTAGACCTTCCAGCAGGCACGTTTGAATGTTGAACGAGGGACTAAACGGTCCCAGGGAATGTGATCGAGCCTCGTTGACAACGCGAAAGAAATCCGATGTCATTTCACCTGTGAACGAGACGAATGAAGAAAATCAATTATTATTGTCTGGCGTGCAATTTCAAGACAGACAGACGTGATTCAGAAGGAGAGCGAGAATGAGAGAAGATTCATGTGCAGCACACGAAGAAAGAAAGTATCAATTTCTTTGCGTTTTCCACACGTAATCCATCGAGCGCAAAATGGCAAATTGGCATTTTTACCTTGCTGGCGTGCACATTCAGTGCACCGAAAACCGGTGCAGGAATGAGACATTTTAATTGCATAAATTGCTGTTTGGCGGGCGCGCGCTTACACACACTGTGAACATTGTCTACATATGCCGGTAATGAGCATTTTCACGCTGCACAACAACTAACTCATCATCAAGTTATCCGGTCTAGACCGGTGTCGGATAGTCATTGTGCATTTTTGTCGATTTGATCGATTTCTAATTGCAAAACGTCCAATCGACGAGTGTCCGTGCTCTTAGCCTTTCTGCAATGTGCCTGTATGACGGGAGAAGCCTCGTTTCGAAACGATGATACAAAATGAATAAAAATCTGAACGGAAACTGACATAACTTTTCCTAACCATAAATTACCACTCGACTCTTTTCAGAACACCCCATTCTTCTATTTGTAATTTATGGGCCCGTTGGCCGGGTGTGTATTGAATGAAATCCATTGCGATATCCACCGTTGATCCCAGCAGAGGTTCGACGTTTTGATGTGAATTCGAGTCAATTCGAAGTCAGCCGAACAATAAATATCTCAACGTGACTTTCATCGTTCGCATACGAATGCGCACATACAGACAAACACACAGACATACAGACGCAGCGATGTACCGATCGAGTGCGACACACAGCAAAATTCACTTTCGACCGAAAAAAAGATAGAGGAAGAGAAAAAACAAACCGAAATATATATGGTTTCTGTCGATTTTGCCTTGTCGAAGGTTCTTTCAAGTACAGTTAACGAAGATGACACACAGCGGCAGTGACAACAGCGATGACGATGACGACGACGACGACGACGACGACGACGACGACAACCACATTGACAACGCATTTAAAGAACGGCCGCAACGCAATGCGACATAGCAGCAAAATGTCAAACAGCCTAAAACGGACCGTAAGCCGTATCATGTGATGTCGACGTCATCGACACACCTCTTCAAGAACGACACAAATGGCATCGTATCGGTGTGAGTGTGCTATGCCTCTCGTCCGTTGCATATGTGATGGTTGGTTGTTCAACCGATGCCATCTATGTTGTTTACAATTTCGGTGTGCTGTTGTTGATTTGAATGTCGGTTGCTGCTGTTGTTTTCTTCTTCTATCGCCTTGTCGCATTTGAAACAATGTGCTCTGTTTGTGCGTAACGTCGAGCATATTCGTTTGTCGGAGCAACGACAAAGACCAAACCGATGCTTTGGCCTGATAATGCCCTCCATCGTACCGATGTGTTGTTACTTCGTCGGCCCAACGATTAACTCGTTTTGTGACGCATTAAGATTAAGCTCGCTTTTCGTCGCAAATAACAAGCACTCGCTTGTTGATGCAATGTTCTAACTCGCGAATTGTTTTTTTGTTCACTATTGCGATCTTGCGAATATTTTGTTTTGATGTTTTCTCTCGACTTTTAATCGTTTTTACCGCAGAAGAGTTGAATCGAGGCATTGACGACAATTCCAGTTCTGTCCAGAGGTTTCCAGTTGTTTAGAAAGGGAGAGTCTTTTTGTTATGTTTTTCGAAGGGGAAAGCTTCCTGCGATCTCACTATTTCGATCGCTTCAAGATCAATGACGAGAATCGGAAAGAAAACGAGAAAAAAACGAATGGAGGTCAAAATGCCACGTGGATTGCTCCCAAAAGGTCGCACGATTTCAATCGGAAAATATCGAGCAGAATTCACGCGAACAATCATCCATTCAGCCAACGACCGGTCAATGTTATTCTCGGTTGCGCGACAAAATAGTTTTTGCGGAATGTTGTTTTTGTGATGGCAGTGGCTGTCGTTGATGTTCTTCGTTGTTCGTTCATTGTGTGAACGATCCGAAATTGGGTTAGCGATGAACGCAATGTTGTAACGTGGCTGTGTGCTCCGTCCCGGCCAATTACGTCATTTACTGCGCACCCGCAAACTACTCACAACAACTAAATGAAAACGTGTTGACGATAAGCATTTGACATTCCGCGTCGGTATTTTTGGATGAGCGAGCGCACGCTTTTGCCGTTCGATCGGTCAGAGGCAGCCATCACAGACCCAGGCTGGATTTTTCATTTCGCGATGGCATTGAGAGTTTAATATAAATTATTATTGAATTCGAAATCGTCTGCTTTGGAAATAAATGGATTTCGGGCGGTGTGTTGTGTACGATGTGTTTCGAATACGCAAGCGTATCGATCTGAAGCAGTGAATGAAAATGTTTGTTTGTTTGTTTTGTCGAACCGAAGGCAGTGTGGAAATGAATTGGCGAAAACAACGATGACGACGACAACGACGACAACGACAGAGAATGAGAAAAACAACGACAAAAAAATACACCTTCGTCAACAAGATCGTCATGGCATTTCAACTTGACATTTGCGGAGAAATGAACGAAGCGTTTTCAAGTTGAGGCACACCGTTTTCGGGTGCTCGCACTTCGACGCTGCAACCCATTCATTCTGCGCTTGATCCGTTTCCTTGATAGGGATTTATCGGTTAATCGAACGATCAGGAGGTGATCGATCGTGCAGTAATCGCTTGGTATCAACAGAACTGTTGCATAAGCACAGTGTTTTACATCATTTCCGATCCGATAGAAATCATCGAACAATCGACACGTGTGAGCGGTGCCAGTGCGTTCACAACACTTTCGGACTCGAATCGGTTCTTTCTCACAAGCAACGAAAACAAATCAAAATGGCAAAGTTATCAACGCGAACAGCCTTAGTTCACTGGATTTGGCACGATAATCAATGTCGCACACAGAAAAACATGACCAACACAATCGCTATTCAATATCAACCGGTTTATCAACGACTCATTGTAAGTTGACACTCACTTGGCGTCATAGTTTTTGGGAAAAGCTCACATCGCCCGTTATCATCGTTCGGGAAAAATGACCAATAAAAACGTCCGATTGAAGATGATTTCGAAAAACATGACAATTCGTTGCCGAGTAAATCCCGATACTTGAAAGATTATTCTGGAAATTGGATGGACTTACGCACCGTCACCGTCACAATGAGGGGGTCAAAACGAACGCAACGACGTGGACGCGTTAGAATACACTCGTCGAAGCAATTTTTTTTTGGTCAGCGATCGGCTCATGGCAAACTCAGCGGCTTTTGTTCTAGCTTTCTTCTTTTTCGCCTTATAGTCAATCGTTTTGTGACACTGCGACATTTTGTGACGTTTTTGTGTCAAGGCACGGGTCGGTCGAATCAAACAGAACGCACGGCAAAATCGATGAATCGATTATCTGATTCGAAAACGTGCAAGATATCGATCGCACAGCGAATCAATCTTTTTCGGGACCTTGAACCGAATCGCTCAAGTGAATCGATCTGAAAATGTGACGTTGAATTTGAATTGACGTCACATGGGATATCTATTCCTTCCTAACCCCGATCAAATGTGAACTCGCCCATTAAGATTACGACCGCGCATCAAATGGAATAAAAAGAAGAAAAAAATATGGGCAAACGCTCCAAATATATATCAACGAACTGGGTCAATTGAATTAGAATGCAGTCAATTTGTGTAATGACCGATTAAAGCTTCGCCTTTTTTTTCTTTCTTTCTTTTCAAAGTGACAACGAATTGCATACCAAA
The DNA here is from genome assembly GCA_027564135.1 of Lestremia cinerea. Classification (NCBI taxonomy): domain Eukaryota; kingdom Metazoa; phylum Arthropoda; class Insecta; order Diptera; family Cecidomyiidae; genus Lestremia; species Lestremia cinerea. Next base: position 5,696 of record JANSTV010057081.1, on the reverse strand, counting down.
ATGAAATCGAAAATTAACCGCAACGCCAACAACAACCTACCATACGCTGAAACACACACTCACACACAATCGCGCTTACTTAGTCACTGCATTCGCACTCAAATCACTTTTGAAGAAAGAGATGAGAAACGAACAGAGAAAGAAGAAAAAAATTGAAGGAAATTTTCATGATTATGCTCTGTCAACAACAAACAATTGATTGGCGATAAGAGATTTGCGTATTTTCCCAATCGCGGCTTGTTATTGCTTCTCGCTCAGATCACGCTTTCACTCTAGCTCTTTTTTTTCTCGAATGCCTTTTGAGTCGAGCCGGTTCGATTGTGTAGGAGTGCCAATTGAACGCGCATTCTCTTGAAGAAGAAGAATACTATTTTTGAAGATCAACAATTGTGACAAAAACAACTATAACGAGACAATGAACTATTCGATTGAGTCCTCTCGTTCGATTGCCCCTTGCGAGTTGAGATATCGTGGATGGGTCGATGAGATTAAAGTGGCCTTTTTGTTGACGTTTTTGCACAATCAGAGGGTCGATCAACCGTTAATTTTCCTCGTAATTTTCCATGACAGTGATGCATTCTGGAAGCGCATCTCATTCTAGTGGACAATACTCAGGATTTATCCCCTTCCACCGGTGACGCATATACTCTACTTACACATTCACAAGGAGTGGCGTCATCCATCACGCGCGACATCAATAACTCATCGAAAATTGAAGGAAAAGAAAGGAAAGGCCGTAAGCAGCAAAACTAATTGCAGCTGCTATCAGTTTCGAGCCTTCTCGAACACTCGCTGCTCGCTGATAATAATTCGAGGCTAAAATTATCGCGACAATATTTTTGGCTTGGAAAACGATGAGTAATGGAGCATGGTGCACCTTTGGACTACCAACGTTTCACTTCTAATCCAATTCGCATTGCACAACCAGCTCCATTCGCCGTCCGATACATTTTGCTGCGTTTGAGAGACGCGGGCAAGAAACTTGGCGATAAAGTCGTTGCGGTTTTCGCTTTTCCTCGATTGCACCTATCGAAAAATGTGCAAAATGTGTTATGAGATCATGACCAAAGTCTACGCAAATGCCGAAACAGTTATCAATTTCGATGAGAATGCCAGTAAATTGCAAGCTCGAGAAGCTTGTTGTCATTCGCATTCGCGTGCTTGTCTTATCGAGTGACCGACCGGCCGACGCAGCGATTCTAATTTTCTCCTATTTCGACACTATTTTTCGTTTTTTGTTTTGCGAAAGAAACAACAAGAACAACGAACAAAAAACCGATTCAAATCGAAACGAAAAACGCACAGTCCGACCGTCACGCGTATCGTCGAAAATAATCAATAAACTTGAACAAGTGATTGGACGGAATCATCTCGTTGGGTCAGTGCGTTTATCTATCGATTCCACGAATAGCTCAATGTTGATTCGTTAGTTCTTTTCTCAAATATTTGCTCGCAGCGATGCTTTTGACCTTTCCCAAGGTGGTGACATGGCCGATGCATATCGCCCTGTCGATACCCTACCCGATTCAGGGTGGGCCAGAAATCTTACTCAACAGCTACGCACACTGTGTGTCAGTGACCTCACAACGCGCCACGAATTATCAATCAGCTCGACGAGTTGAAATTGAAAATCGTTGCGAGATGCGTACTCGATTCGCGAAAAAAGAAGAAAACAAAGTGCACACACATCGAGAACCTGCTCGCACCCGTTGAAGCTGTATGTATCACGAACGGGAGTTCTCATCTCGCTGGCTCTAGGCTTCAATTATGTTTGCTCAGCAAACACGCGTGGAAACTCGCAATTGCGAATGCATTCCGTCGTCGATTCCATTGGATTTGCGTCAGATCGAACCACTCTGGTCGATTGCATAATTCATCCGAAGAGTTGTTCGATTCCGATAGTATGCTCAGCATGCACGTGCGGTGCTTCGTCGACAAATTGGAAAATCGCCGTTCTCTCGAACTATACACGGCTCAACATCAAAAGCCAATGGCTCATCATGCTGCCGCGAACAGATGCGTACTACGCGTGCTTCAGTTTGCTCATTCCAACAGAATGGCCAATTGTCAAACACCCAGAAGACATGCCAATCACTTCCGCTACTCGGAATTGCATTCGATGTGACCCAATATTCGGCTGGAAAACAATCAACACAACCGGGTATTCCGCAGTTTTGAGCGCCAAATCGCTGACTAACACGGTTTACTCGTTCGTTGCGACAACCGACTTGTTTTTTCGCTTTTTTTTTCTTTTTCTCTTGGCTTTTTCGCTTTTTTCCCAAAAGCACAAAACAAATATTTATATATAATGCATTCGACATCACAATGGACATTCATCTGTTTCGATGAGAAAGAAACATGGACTTATCAAGCAACTGAGTCGTTGGCAAAATGAAAGTGTTGAAATTAGCGACCGCTCCAAACATTCGCCGATCGAAACGCTAGCTCGTCTCTCAAATCTAAACAAATGCAAGATAAGACAATCGTATTTGCATTCGAGTTTCTTTGTTTTGAAATTTTTTCCGCTTTGCTTTCGTTGCTCTTCTTGACACGCACACGATTTTAGCGAAGCACCTTTTTTGTTTGTCGATCGGAACAAAAGCAATTGATAACGATCAAATTAATCGATAAGATACGTGCGATGATAGTTTTTTGATTGAAATGCGCCCACCCGCAACGCCCTCCCCCGCCTGGGTGCAGACAGATGGCGAGGACTCGAGGAGGTCTGCCAAAAGCCTTCACCCGTCGGGGGGAAGTTGCCAAGTCCAAGGTTCTTGACCTTCTCCTCCGCAAACCATTATCTCGACTGCAATTCCAACATGATCAGAGCGCCAATCAAAGCGTAATCGTTCGAACTCATCGGAAGCCAATTTAAAAATAGCCTGCACAATCGCTCGATTCAGGCGACATTTTCGAGGAATGTGCGATCCGTTCAAATGCTCGCAACAGCGTTGAGTAGCGAAACCGAACAGATTGGAGAGAAAAAAGAAGAAGAAGAAGAAAAAGAGAGAAAAATTCACAAAAATCACTCCATCGAACGAAGTGAAATAGAATAATTAATAATTGACCTCATTGCGATAACAGCAGTCAGTAGCAGCAACAGCGGCGATGAGCCCCGCAATAAATTTGTTCACCGTGTCTCGCGTTGTGGATGTGTGTGCGTGAAACAAAGCGTGATGGAGCGAGAAAGAGAGATGGAGAGACAGATTGAGTGAGCAAGAGAGTGAGAATGAGAAATAGAACACTTCAAATATCCCGAAAGCACAAAGGAAACTATTAAACTGAATCGATGATGCCGATGTTGACGAATAGCGAAATGACGTGCCCGCAATGATGGGCAATGTCCGAGCCGAGCGCCACTCGCCAGAATCACAATTCGCTAATTGAAGATATTACGGACGAGAGAAGTGTCAGTGGTCGTTGGCCATTGATTTGCCCGCCAACCACAAGCCACAACCGTTGCATGATAACGACGATGTCGATAATATTGAGGCGATTCTGTCTCATTCGTTCGCTACAAGTCGATCAGAGGCAACCAACGTTCTCGAATAGGAATGCCGTCAAATTATTCAAATGTGCACAACTGCAACAACCGAATCGTATCGCACACATGCCAGCAACGGCGACGACGACGGTATTGTCGTCACTTCAATTGTTGTTCATTGCTGAAGGGATCTCTAATGGTCAAGTGAATTTCATCGTTGGTTGCGAAGGCAATGCCGGATGTTTCACCATTTTTCAATTCTCATTCCGAAAATGCTGTTGCCTCATGAGGGATTTGCGATATGAAATTTCCTTCCAGGAATACCGGAAGGACGAAACAACCTGTCGTCGACGATATGAACGAGCCATATCCGGTCAAACGGTGAACTCTTTCCGATTTTTTCGTTTTCGATTTCCGCTTCAAAATACCGCCCCGTCGATTTGGGATGATAACATTTCGGTCGAATCAAATTTGATTTATTTTCCATTTTGCTTTCATTTGACGCGAGAGAGCACCGAAAGCTCCGTTATTTATCGAATACATTTTCAAGTGAACGTCAATTCAACACTGAAACATTGGCTGGCATTAATTCCGAAACGGTTGCCCGTCATTATTTCACCGAATTACCAATAAAACAATCGATCGACTCCGGCCATCAATCGACGAATGCTGTTTGCATTCTGTATTTGCGGATTGCGTGCATCGGATTGCAAGCAATGTGTGTATGGGGGGGAGTGCCTGCTGCAAATGGCAAACATCCACCATTTCTGCCCCCCAAAACGGTCACGACGAAACCGACACGATGCGACAATTGTTGTTATCGAGTTATTTGAATGTCATCGATGTTTTCGATGACTGGCGAAATTTGGCAAAATTCACGAGCCGGAACGAATCGAATGTTCGGCTTATGCGAATTGTCCAGTGCGATCGACATCAGGTGGGATGAGTTGAGGAATGTTCGGCCAATGAGTTCTAGGCGTGAAAAATGATGGACGGGTCTGACGGGTGCTGGAACTGTTGGTTTCTTTCCCGAAATGACCAAACCGAATGTTCCGTTACAGACGTCATCAGACGCTGTTCACGTCGACTCCGCTCGAATATTCAAATAAGCAAGTCGACACGCGCGTGTTATTCTCGATTGGATTTCATTTGATTCGATTCAATAACTTTGGGGCGAATGTCTTCGTGCAGTCGACGTGTTGAAAGAAGAAGAAAAAAAAAACGTAAACTTTTCTTTTCTGAACTTTTCGAATGGAGAGGGGAAGCGGTTTTCTTTCTTTAGTTTTCCATTTTGGACGAAAACATACGTCGAATCGTTCCACAACGGCATGCACTGATTCCGATGCAATATCGAATGCAGCATCAGCCATTCGTTTTCATCCATTCGCCGATGTCCACAGATAAAGATGCAACGAAACGAAACGAAAACAAACATTCAAGTCATTCAAGTGCAGTGATTCATTAAATATTATTGTTTATTGTTTATTGTTTTTGCTTCGATTTCTCATTTTGTTTTATTTACATGAATGCAGTTCTACGAATCACCCGAAACTGTAATCGTTTGAAGCGTGTGCGATCGATAGCTTTGCGATGACACGTTTCAACATCTCCGAACTAGGGTCGTTTATCGACGGGCTGTTTCCTTTTTCCACCTCTTTCCTTGTTCGATTTCGACAGAATCGACTTTGATAGCGAACATCCGAGTGATTCAAGGTGAGGCCAGCTCAGCGATAGGAATCGCTAGGCAAACTTGCAAAGTGGATCACAATCGTATCGACGACCAATAAATCAACGGAAAAACGGCTTAAGAATCAAAAAGATAAGTTTGCGACAGTTGTGTCGTAGACGAACGACCATAGTCCGTTTCGAATAGAATTGGCCGAAAGGTGTTTGCCTGGCCCGACCGATAATCGCCCATCAAATTTCAATTGGCCGACGTTCGAATGCATATTGAGACTGCATTCTGGTCGATGACATATACCGAATTGCTCCAGACAGCAAGTCATTTACCCGACGAGCTGATTGTCAATTGTCTCCTCGAGATAGGCACCATCGAAATAACATTTTCGATAAATTGATTGCGTTCCATCCATCATCGTATGCTAAATGAAATGGAATCGCGTAAAGTGACTTTAAACTTGAACCTTGAAGTGGACGGGGTGTCGAAGCCTCATTAAAACCGAAACTCATTTGGGATTGGTCGTTCAGCCAT
>JANSTV010057070.1:0-12704 GCA_027564135.1 Lestremia cinerea | reverse complement strand
TTCGTCCCTCGGCAATTGAGTCACATCTTTTTTCAATCAAAACAGTTAATTGAATTCATTTCGGATGTTGTTTGGATGCGAAACGACAATAGGGACTGATGAATGTGGACCGGATGAAACAATAAGCTCTGCAGATATCCTCGAGGATATTTATTTGAGGTCATTTGATATTTGAAAATTTAATTGCAAACAAATACGAGGTTGTCGCAACGACGGTGCATTCATTTACGAGTATTTGACATTCTTGATTGCGGATAGTACGTGACACGCGCCCGAGAACCACCAGGCTGTCTCCCATTGGAGCACAGCATCCATGGGAAATGTTTCCACATGACATGACAAAATACGAAATAATGTCATTACCAACTCGAATCTCATTTTGTATTCCGTAATCCAGCGGCAGCGCTGCTTGCGAAACCAGCAAATGAACGTAACGTAACGTATATGACTGTCATAATTAAAAGCGAATTTGGATGGAATGGCGACGAACAGCTGGTATCTGATGGTGTCTGACGCGTCTCGACGACGGATCCCAGCCGACAGAGCTTCATTCCGCTGGACTTGTTGCATAAATGATAAGCACCACAGAATGGTATGCTGAGCCGCTATTCGTACAGCCAATTATGAAAAATGAAATTCCATTTCCCATTATCTGGCGCAGATTAAAATTTCAAAAAGTGTTCTCTTCTGCCCGAATGGTGGCGCCAAAATGAAATTTTCGACGCTGTTTCTCTTTTTTCAAATCGAAAATGAATTCGGGCATTCTGTTTTCGGAATGTTTTCGTGTTTTTTCCTCACCGAAAACAGATTTATTTTTTCGAAAACAATTTTCAAATTCGAAATAATTGTTTTCACTGAATATTTACGCATCGAATGGAAATGCATTCCAATGGATTGGAAATTCGATCGACAAAAAACAGAAAAGCGAGAAAAATCGGGAAAAACCATTTGAACGAAACATTCAACAAATTCATGGATGGATTTTCCATTTGAATTAATGTTTCAATTAACAAAAGGCCGAATGAGAGAGAATTCATTACGACAAACCACTTACCGCATAATCTCCGTTGTTTGGCATGCGAATAACAGTATTTCCATTTCGAAGTGGGCGAACATCAACGTGAGGCATTGCGTTGAGAAAACGCCGCACAACAAAAACACAACAAAAAGATGCAAAAACAAAGTTTACTTGTTTTTTGTCGGCGGCGGTGGTGGTGGTGGTGATGCTGTGGATTCGCGAGGAACGAGGACTTTGCCATTTCGAATGTTTTATTATTTCGAAAAGCATCCCTAAATAAATAATGACTAATTTTTATTCTGTTAAGGAAAATGTATTCGAAAAATTAATGCCTTTCACCGAACCGAGTCGAACTGAGTTGAGCCGAGTTGAGCCGAGTTGGGCCGGAATGGCAGGCGAAAGTCGAATAAAAACGCATAGACATTTCGAATGCATATGAATTCATGTTGTGTCTCTTGGCTTGTAATCATTTCAAACATTTGGCATTCGAATCACGCACACATTTCATCAATCCCGACCAGACTCCCTCCGATGGGCATTTTCGACTTGCTACAACATGTTTTGATGTTCGCAACACAGGCACGCAGGAACACAGGCACATGGGCACACACACAGAGCAAAAGAAAGAATGGAAGAAAAAAGTAACGGTACATGCAACGATCGATACACTGAATGCGATGGGTGTATCGCGACATGGCCGTCATTGTGCGTACATCACGCAGCTCCAGTGGGGGACCCAGGAACATGTTCAAAGAATCGAAATGATAGAATCAACACTGTCTGAAGTCATCTTCTTCACAGCACGCCGCTCACCCATTTTTTTGCTCGTCAAATGTTGTCGTACTGTGTTTTTCATCTTGTTGGTTTTTTCTCTCTCTTCTTTTTGATGAAAAATCATCAACAAAAGGGAATGAAATGAGCTTAAAATTCAACGCACACTTTTCCATTTGGATTGAATGGTGACCGGGGGGGAGCATGCAAAGAGCTCAATTGATTACAAGTGAATGTTAATTGTAGTGGAATTCATTCTAAAATCGAAAATAATTGCTCACTCTCTCTCTTTCTGTCTCTATGTTATCATGTCGGCAGCACGCTTTGACTGAAAAAAAGCCGAAAAAAAATTTAAATTATTCATTTTCCAGTTCAAACGATTTCAAAGAGAAAATCTCAGATCTCATCGTGATTGACCGTCGTTCCATGCCCATTCATCGTCAAATAAATGTATTTAATTGAAAATTTTCGTTTTCTTTTTTGCAGAAGTGCGATGTCAAAAGGAGCCCCGCCTTGAAATCCTTCCAATACAATCGGTCCAACGGAAACCGGTGGGTAAATCATTGATGTTGACATGCCGGCCAGATGTACCCGATGCCAATCTGGTGACCGATTTGCAATGGCGAGATAATCTCAATATGACTGTCAAACCAAAACCGTAAGTTGATTCTCCTTTCATTCCATCAGTTCCCCGTTCAGATGATCGTTGATCAATCATCGATGAATGTATGCGACATTCACACGCAAACAAACACAAACACACACACACGTTCACTTGTGCCACTCGACGGATGATTGATAATGACACATTTTCATGAATGCACCAACTGTTATTGTTCCGATAGGATTCAAGAATACGTCCCAAAGTACGATACGTCTGGACGTAGAATCGAGATGAAGTAAGTTGTTGGCGTTTCGTTCGGTTCCGTTGCATTTTGGACGCTTTTGTTGTCCGTTTTTTTCTATCTCTATCTCTCTTGCTCAAACTCTGACTAATTGCCAATCGTGTGTTGTTGAATGGTTTTGCAACTAATCTATCACCGATTTTTCTAAACGACATTTTCACGAGCATTTAACCTGCAGCGAGGTCATCCCTCATCAGTCAACCGATTTCAATCACAATTTAACCATTTGCCGTCAATGAATCATTCAGTCATCCGAGTCACGTGTGTTATCGCTGCATCGCGGTGTGTCCCAAACGTTGTGTTATTTTGTTGGTGTTCAATAACCCGAGTGTTGCCGCAAAAAAAAGTAAAACGGTATTTTTCCTTGCATTTTGTTTGGAAAATAACCGACTAGTCGGCGAGACAATTGCTGACAATGATTTCGATCAAACGCCATTAATCAAAGTGTCCTTGGATGAGATTCGCGGTGAATGACGTACAGCGAATGGTCCATCAGGGCACCAGCACCAGCGAAAATGAATTCTCGTTGGCACTAATCAATGACCGTCATAAATTCTGAATTGCAAATCGTCAATTAACGTTGTGCTTTCCCTTCCAGTTCGGGCCAACTAGCACCAGCGATGTACACTGAAGTGTTGCCTGGGGACCAAGCACTGGCTCTGTTGATACCGTCGTTAACCGAAGGCATGGCCGGCATGTACTATTGCTCGGCATCGTATGCAAATACCGAACAAATGGAAATTGGCGTCCGCATCGAAACTTATGGTAAGTTCTGTTCTCCGAAATCATTGCGATGGAGCTGCTTTTTTTGTTCCTTTCCGGGAAACTTCCAAACTGTTGGTCACATTTCAAAGAGAGTTTTTGTCAGCTGAAATGTTAGCAAATGTTTTGACCAAATGGCCCGATTGCGGTATCGTTGGCACATTTGAATTTCCATTTGGCTATTCGATTCATTCGAGATCGATTGTTGGCCAACTTTCCGAACAGTTCTTGTTGATGGGCGCTTGCGATTCGGTTATGTCATTTCAGTATGCAACTCATGCAACAACTTTCGAATGGCTTGAAAACTTTGAGCATGTTTGACGTTGAGCTATCGGTAGACATTCGATTCGTGTCGAGTTGCTGTTCGAACAAGCCTTCAATTTGTTTCGTTTTTTGGCAATGTTTTGATTATCAAGTTTGATTGCCGCACATTTACGGGCTGGTCAACTGCATAGCTGGCTGTGGTCCCTCATCAATAAATCGCCATCCCTTTTAATCGATATTCGTCTGTTTCACAGTGGCGATAACATGGAAGGATGCCCCAGAAAGTCAATATCCAACTGCCGGTGCTGCAACATTCACAGTTGTTTGCGACGTTCATGCAAATCCTGCACCGACAGTTGATTGGCTTCGTGACGGAGATCCGGTGAGTACAATGCACCTCTCATTCCATTCGATGAATTTATAATTATTTGCTTGGTTTTGAATGGAATAGATAAAATCTGGTGGACGATATGTTGTGGCAACCAAGGGATTAGTCATTCGGGATGTGAAAGAGTCCGATGATGGCATTTACACGTGCCGAGCGGCTGTCATTCAAACGGGCGAATTGGTCGAACGGAATATTCGTGTTGAAGTGCATATTAAACCGAAGATTGAACCATTCACCTTTCAATTGGAAGCCACTGAAGATCATCCTTTCTCGGTTAAGTGTAATGCGACTGGAAAGCCAGTGCCGGAATACACTTGGGTCAAGAACATCAACAATCAGAATGTCGCCAGTGCTGATAGGTGAGTTCGGGTGAGGGAGAGGTCATAGCGGCAACTGGCTCAATGTCATTTCCCTTAGATTCTTGGTGAACAGCTTGACTGGTGAGATGAGCATCACCCGTGTCACAAAGGAAGACTACGGCAACTACTCTTGCCTCGCCAAAAACGCTGCCGGGCATGACCAACAGAAGGTCCTCTTGAACGTCCTCGTTCGTCCACGCATCTACGAATTCATCAACGTGACACGCGCTGAAAACGCTGAAGCTGAAATCATCTGCAAAGCCACAGGACGTCCAGCCCCAGAGATTACCTTCCGGCGATTCGGTTCACAGGAGGAATTCGTGTCGGGACCTCAGCCAGATGAAGAAGATCGCGTATTCTTGGAGCAAAGTGGTAGCGATGAACGTGGTGAATCGGTTGGAACCCTTCGATTCTACAAGTTGAAACGCGAAGATGACGGCCTCTACGAGTGTGTTGCTCGGAATAAGGGAGATCAAGCATTCAAGGTGGGTCACATGACGGTTGAATATGCTCCGAACTTTGATCACATGAAGGGTGTGCCCCCGGTGTACACGTGGGAGGAACGTTTAGCAAATTTGAGCTGTTTGGCCGCTGGTATTCCAAATGCAACGGTTGAATGGCGCTGGAACGATCGCCTGATCAAAGAATTGAACGATCCGAATTTGCGTGTCGAAGGCAATGGGCCACGTAGCGATCTTCTTGTGAAGCCTCGTGATCGTCGTTACTACACCGCCTACAAGTGCATCGCTCAAAATCGTCTGGGTCGCGTTGAACACGTCATGGAGTTGCGTGAGGCTCGTGTGCCAGATGTCATTCCGCAGGTGAAGCCGATTGTTGTCACCGCCACTTCGATGCAATTCGAAATCTTATCACCTCCGGCTGAACCGGGACTACCCATTCGCGCCTATGCTGTGCAATTCAAGGAGCAAAATCAACAGGATTGGTCGCTAGCGTACAATCGGTCTTGGTCACCGGACAGCACATTCGCCGTGGAGCATCTCCGCCCGCAGACCTTCTACATGTTCCGCTTTGCCTCGCGCAATCAAGTTGGGTTGAGTCAATGGGGCGCCTACATAAATCAGGCTACACCACGTCGCTCCGCACCGGAGGCACCGAAAATCCTGCACACCACCGTTCAGAATTGGGAGAACAAAGATGAAGAGCCCCAGGTTGTGTCACCCTACTCAGACCACTTTGAACTGAACTGGAGCATCCCGCCAGACAACGGCGAACCAATCAATTACTATCAAGTCAAATACTGTCCGGTAAGTCATGTCCATCTCCGTTCCATTTCGACAGCCCTCACACATGCGATGCTCATTCGTCCGCTCCTTCTCATTCCAGGGCATGAAGGTTGATGGCACATGGACCGAAATTGGTGAATCGTGTGTGACAACTGATGTGGCTGTCACAGACACGGCCGGCTTCAAAATGCTCAATTTACGTGGCGACACACAATATCGCATCGAAGTAAAAGCCCACAATGCCATCGGTTACTCGAAACCGGCTACATTTTTGATGCGAACGGCCGTAGGTGAGTCGACAAATGTTTTGGGTTCGCTGTTGTATTATGGTGGTTCATCTGCCAATCATAATTTAGCCAATCGGAACGATTTACTGCTGTTTATGTTGTTTAGTTTTTGTGTACGCTTTTTCGTTCGCCAAATTTGAACAATTTGACGAGCTGCGTTTTCTTTACCGTTCGATTGTTTTTAGTTTTTTTTTTCCATTTTGATTTTGATTTTCATTTAGTTTTTTTTTTTTTGCTCATTTCTCATTGATTCGATATGATTTTTTTTTTAAATTAAAAAGAAAATTCATGAAAAACATCTCGTAATGTCCTAGAAATTAAGTGGAGAGAAAATATCCCCGAGAATTGCATCGGAAGAGTGGCTTTTGAGCAGTCGTCGAGAGAAGAGAGCCGAGAATCGAACCGTGAAAGTGATTGAGCCGCTGAAGCCAGAACATTCGATGCAATTCTCGATGTTTTAATCAGGAAATTTGTGAATTTGGTTTAATTTTAATTTTTCGGTGTTTTATTTTGTTGGAATCATTTTCATTTTCAAAAAAAAAGAAAAAAAATATGAACGAAAAAGATTTGCAAAAATTTAATTTCGCAAAGGAGCTCCCAGCTCGCTGTGGATGCCGCCATTCGAAAGTCATTATCAAGTCATCTCAATTAGTAACCGTTTTTTCCACTTTCAAACTCATCAGAAATCACAAAGTCAATTTAAACAAAACAAAAAAAAAAAAATAAGAAAAGAAAAAAATCAACGAAAAATAAACGAAATTTTCATTTCGTTAAGTCATCACGCATCCATCATTCACCGCACTAATCGTTTTCACCGAAATGGCGTCTGAATTTTGTTGTTCATTCTCTCTCTCTCTGTCTCGTCTTTAATGTCTGAATGTGTTTTAGAAATTGTGAAATTGTTTTACGTTTTCCGTTTGTCGTTCGTTCGTCCGACCGTTTGTTTTCCGTTAATGATTTTTCTCATTGGCATTTTCCGAGTCTCGTTAAATCGACGATTAGTTATCGTTTGGTTGCGTTTCGTATCGTTTTCTGTTTCGCTCATTGTTTTGCGTTGGCAATCGAGAGGTGATGAGGGTCCCCATTTTAGACCAATTAGTTGAATGTGAATTATTTTTTTTTTCGTTCGAGAATTAACCAAAACACTGCTTTGACTTGTCTTAAACTAAAATCATTGCGAAAATCGCGTGTAGTTTTTGCCGGATGGGAAATCACTTCCTGTCCGATTTCCAATCGGTCTTGCTCAATGCTGTTTTTCTTCAATTTAGGTGATGATAAAAAGTATAGAGGCAGTGCATCGTCTATGTTTTGCCATTGGTCTGCGACTCTTCTCGTTGTGGCAACTATCATCTTTAAACATGCGTTTCTTCCAATGCACTGATTTTTAACGAGATAATTACCGCTTCATTCCATAGCACAATTCTCCTTTCAATTTCTTTCAATCATTCTTTTTTGTTTGTAAATTATTTTTTTCACGTTTTTTTTCTCGTTTCACAACTTTTTCATTGAAACTTTTCAGTTGTTTCGAATTTTTCCAACAATTTACACACAATTTCAAACACACAACAAACGAGTTTTCTTTCATTTACTTTTTGGTTGAATCATTTTCACTGAATTCTAGGAGGTTCTTTCATTCAAATGCGATGCATTCAATTCAGAGTCGATGCGATGCGTTTCCCATAGCGGAATCCATAACGCAACATCTGAATATCTGCATCAGCGCTCGAATCCTTTTGATAAAAATAAATAAATCGAATGGGTAAATCGATCAGTGAATAACGTGAAATAAATCAATTTCTAATAAATAAAAACACAAATTTAATAAATGAATAAATTAAAACCCAAAGCAACTAGATAAACAATTTATAAATCAAGCAACAGCTACAACAGCAAAAGCAACAAGTCAAGCTGAAATGAATGAAAAGCAACAATGCAAAAAATAAAAAAAATAAAATAATAAAAAAAACATTTGTAAATTTTCTATAAATTGTAAATAAATTAGCGATTTGTTGAAACCAGATACAATTATCATGTCATTAAGGACGATTGTTAAATAATTTGAACGTAAATCTATTCGAAATAATCATATCATTTTCGTGGTGACCTCCGGTCGATATTCCTAACATGCAATTGTGGACCATCATTTTTCCAAAGCGATTATTCAGTATTTCAAAATCGCTTTTCTCGCGATGATCCCATTCCATTCAAAATAATCGCAGCAATTTTGCGCGTATTCAACCCGAAATATGCATTTGGATGAAACGTTTGAACTTCAAACTTTGAATGGAGAAACTTTGTTTAAAAACAGTAAATAAATAAATCGTATTGAATGCCATCGGCATATGGAAATATTTATGAACCGTTGCGAAATCAATGTTAAATAGAAAATGAATTGATGTTGGAGTCGATTTCATCTGAAACATTGATGAATGCTGCTTTAATTTCATTTATTGAACGTTGCCAAATGCCAGTTTTTTTAATATCGTTTTTCATTTTGTCGAACCACCGTGAATTGCACTCCATTTGAGTGGTGGATTCGCTTGTTTTCAAATACTTAGAATTTTATCGGAATTCCGTGAATTGCATTTACATTTTCATCTTTATTGCATTCAACTCTTGTCCAATGTGCTCGATGAATGTCTAGTTAACTTTTGGATTATCCGACACGGCATGAAATCGATATTAGGTCGATTATTGCTGATTGGCGATAGTCAAGTCATAATTGATGGGGATGGAGTGGGAAGAGAGATTCAATAGCACTTTGTACTATGTACTGTAGTTCTTTCGAGGTACTCAGAGGTGACTCGTAGGAAGGAGAGTATACTAAGTACTTAGTGTAAAGTACTTTTTCATTCTTTTAGTACTTTCTAGTACTAGTATACTCGGATGTACTTAGTGTGTACCACTTCCTACTAAGTACTATGGCAAAATAATGGTACTAAACTGTACTAATTAGTACTTTGTACTAAATATTATGTGTGACATAGTAGGTGTTACATATTGCACGTTACATGTTACATGTTTCATGTTACATATTAAAGAAGTGTCTTTCCGAATTGGATGTAACATCCGTTGAACTCCCCACTGAATATTCGTTTACTTTTGCCTTTCCCGCAAGCATGCTGAAGACGCCATTTTCGATTGATTATCTTTATTATCTTTTCCGACTTGTGATTTTACTTTCTGAATGTTAGTTCATTTGAACTAGAAACTTTTCACCGTATCCGAACCGAAAGAGACACCAAACAACAAAAGAAAACCCTAGAATTAGAATGAAACCAAAATCTTCCATTGATGTTTAGAAACGTAGATGATAAATGTGGTGTGTTCGTTAATCGTCAATTCAATAAATAACAATTGCATGATACAAATAAACAGCGATTAGACATAAAAACAAGAGCGACGAAATTCGTTCAATGAATTTTTGAGGGAGTTTTTCTTTCGTTATTTGTTGAAACGATGTAGAATTTGATCGAACCCGTTTGTACGTTAAGAATGAATGACGTTTTAATTTTTTGTTTTAGATTTTCTCTTTCAACCAATAATTTTTTGTAGCATTAATTGAATTTTATTTTGTTGACAATTTTAAGTGACGTATCATTTTTATGTTAAACATTTTTTTTGTTTTAAATTATTTTGGCATTTGAAAAATGCATAATTGAAAATCTGTTTGAAACTGAATGGTGCGAAGAGTTGCCAACCGAAAATTCAAGCAAGACGCAATCGATGGTTGAGAATGTGATTTATTTGTCGAACGAGCGGCATCATGTTCTTCAAGAACACACTTTTGGCTGTTTCTCAATGCATCATTCCATTCCAAATCGTCTCGAATCTTCCCCATCGATGCGTCTCCGACAGCTGAATATTCTATTTTCCATTTTATTTCAAATCGAATTTGGATTGAGAAGCAACTAACCGAATTAACTTCGACAAAATGGCTGCCAATGAGTTATTTCAAAATGGCGGTCGTTCCGTAATTGATCGCCATCTTGAATACATTCTATGGGAGGCATTTGAGTAAAAAATTATTCGTAGAAATTGACCATTTTGGGAGATAAACTTTCGCTGGAAAGCCTCAAGGTAGCAAGCAAAGGTCCATCCCTGGCATGAATTAGTTGAATTTTTCGCTAATCCAACAACCAGCATTGTCAATAAGTCTATTCCGCGATAACAATCAATAACGAATAAATATATTGAATAAATACTTAGAAATGAATGTGTTGTTAGTGATGTTTCATCGAAATGAACTCGTGTTAAATAATTTCGCTGAATGAATTCTCCAAAAAAAAAAAAAAAATTACATTCATTTGTAGGCTATTGAAAGAAGAGAATTATTACATAAAATCCATTTGTTTAAATACCGAAAAACGAGAGAAAAAACAATTTAGGAAAAACTTTACGACAATAAATTAAAAAAAAAAAAAACAAAAAAAATTAAAAAAAAATTTAAAATAAATTCTTATATTAATGTTGATTGTTCGGAAATGTTTTTTTTTTGACGACGATGGTTTACCGATGCGGTTCGGTTGGATGAATGAGTTTTCTACGCAATCTCAAAAACACTCAAAATTTAGAACGTACCGTGCTAATCACTGCGCTATTTTATACGCCTTCACCTTGAAGCGTTTTCGCTCAGAACCTTTTCCACATCGATTAGATAGGACTCATTCACGCAGATCGACCGTTTCCATGTGAAATTTCGTAGAAAAGTCATTTTTATACCCAGTGACCGAAGTCGCATATTTGCATTCAAAAAGTCTCACACCAACGCATAACTGTTGTTTCGAAACATTTGCAAATTGCATTTACAAGTTTCAGACGGAAAGTGTATTAAATGTATAAAAAGAGAAATCAACCACAACCACAACAACCGAATTAATAAGCATAAATAGAGTATAATGGAAATTTATTTAAAAAGAGAGGAATACATTTAAGGAATAATGATAACGATAACAACATTAAATATCGTATGGAAATAAAATACAAATAAAAGAAAATACAATTTTAACAAAAAAAACTAAACAGATTTTTATGTTCTTTTTTACATTTATTCATCTTTTTTCATTCGTTGGAATTTCCTCTTTCGTTACCCTCAGAGCTTTATGCTTTCATTGTTCGTGAATGGAGCTTGTTAGAATCGTTAGCGTTGCCTTTTGGAGCAAATGTAATCGGCAAAGCTTGTGCCATCTCCATTGCGATTGGTGCTTTCCTCTAGGGGGAACTTCCGGTTGGTTTCATAACCATTGCAAAGCGCTTAGCTCCCTGGCAGACAATGAAGGCACAAAAACTCAACTTTTCCGTTTTGTTGAACTGAGAGAAAAGCCAAATGAAAGACTGAACGATATTATTTCACGTAAAATGAAAAGAAAAAAAACACAAATTGAAGAAATTCGATAAAAAAAGAAAAAAAAAACAATGCCAAAATAATATCCTTGTTGAAATTCAGTGCCATCGAATTCAAAATGCAAGGTAATTTTGAACATTGAATCATGTAAATAGTAGCAAATCAATCATGCTGTAGATCACACTAATTTCTCTTTGACGAAATTCCCACCAAAATTATCGACCAATTATTCTGTTTAATGAATTGTTATCACACATTTGATGTTATCGTTTCTAAGCTCCCGTGTTCGTTTGAGCATCCGACAGGTGAAGATGAAAAACCAAAAATCCAATCGTGATTTCGCTCGTTCGCGCACGGTGATTCAGCGGAAAGTCAAGTGGGGCGCTCCCTCTTCCCACGCGATTCACCAAATCGAATTAAATGCCGTGACTTTTTGGTTTTTCGTTTTTCACCGTTTTCGATGTGTTGTTTCTTCTTTCACCATATTTCTCTTCCATTTTCGTCGAATCCCTCATTTTCCACCTTCTTCATTTTCATCATCATCTGAGTTTTGTGCTGAAAAAGAAAACCGAAATGTTTTTTTTTTTTCGTTTTTTCCACGCCATTGAAGACGATGGTCTTCAATCGTGGCGCTTTCATTAACGGATCTTTAATTATTCCGGAATGAACAAGTGATTTTTCGATTTAGTTTTTTTTCGGTTCTTTCAACGGAAGTTGGTAGAAGAAAAACCGCACAACACCGAACAACACTGAACATACTAGAATTTAATTGAATTTTTTTTCTGGAGAATTTCCGTTTTTCGTTCCCTTCAGAACGTTTCAGAACAAAATACATTTTTTTGGTAGAGTTTTCTTTGGAGAATACTGAGCTCAATTCGGTGGTTGGAGTTTCGAGTGAAAAGTCTCCGTTAATTTCTTCAAAGATGCCTCTGCCAGCTCAGCAACACATTTACTTCACAGACCGAACTGAATGCCGGAATTAGACTTATCGAAATTTTATTAACAAACTGCACGAAATAACCACAATAACACTTTCACCCAAACAAAATGAGGACAAGGCGACTCTTTGAGTACTAAATACGTTTAGTACTTGGTGTGTACTTAGTTCGTACTTAGTATGATTAACTGCAAATACTACGCAATGACTACTAGAAAGTAAAGCAGTTTCATACTGGCTGCGTACTAAGTCCGCACTAAGTACACACCAAGTACTTAAAGTATCATCACCGATAAACCACTGTCTCTCACAAAACACACAAACACAAAACCCACAAAGCCCCTCACCCACCCCACGCTTGACTAACCACAACTGTAAATATAACGAGAATCTTTAATTTCCTTCGAAACAGGCAAAGACTTGGT
>JANSTV010057059.1:0-12705 GCA_027564135.1 Lestremia cinerea | reverse complement strand
ATCATTTGCTGCTAAGATTGGAGCGCAAAGTGCGGAACCGATTGTAGTAAGTAGCTTTGTGTTGTGTGTCCAAAATTAAGCGAAAGCGAAATCTAAAAAACAAGCACCTGAAAACAAAAACCAAAACTTCAACCGACCCGAATTTTCCAGAAGAACGATGTCAGTTAAATGTTTAACCATCTTTCAAATCAATCAATCTGACATTGGCTTCGCGGTTGATTGTTTTCCTCCTAAAATTCTCAAACTTCTTTAAAGCTTCTTTGTTTCGCCGATAGGCGAAAGCTGGCCGATTGGTGTTTGTCAATCTAAAGTGTTATCTTTCAATTGCAGGGTGCCACCATTAAGACAGACGACGAAACTGGCAAGATAATCATAGCTCGCATTATGCATGGCGGAGCGGCTGATCGTTCAGGGTTGATTCACGTTGGCGATGAGGTCATCGAAGTGAATGGCATCAACGTTGAAGGGAAGACACCCGGTGACGTGCTGACGATATTAGTGAGTGTCAAGAGAATTTGCTGCCTGAAGCATTCGATATTGATGGTTTCCATTTTCCGAGTAGCAAAACTCCGAGGGAACAATCACATTCAAGCTGGTCCCCTCGGACGGTAAAATCGGTCAACGAGAAAGCAAAGTTCGCGTTCGAGCACATTTCATCTATGATCCCGATGCGGATCCGTATATCCCATGCAAAGAAGCCGGTCTGGCTTTTGAGCGAGGTGACATCTTGCATATTGTGTCCCAGGATGATGCTTATTGGTGGCAAGCCCGAAAAGAATGTGAACGAACCGCCAGGGCTGGATTGATTCCGAGTAGAGCATTGCAGGAACGTCGAATAATTCATGAACGAACGCAGAAAGAACCGAATGCTGATTCGAAAAGTGAGTTCCATTCAATACGCTGCTGTCATTTCCAAAAGAAACATTCAACATTACTAATTCGAATCTCCATTTACTAATCCACCAATTCATTGATCATCATCATCATCAATCAATCAATGCGAAACTCTTGCTTGTTTTCCGCAACATTGGCCCGCCACCAAATCGACCCCATCCACTTTGAATCATCCGCCAAATTCGTAATCAACCGAAAAAGGCTCATGCGCATCGATATGCTCGACACCGCCTGTGTCCCCGAATCCGAATTCCATGTGTCGGGGACCAAAAACTAAAAAAATTATGTACGACTTAGATGAAAACGATGATTTCGATCGAGAAATGATTGCCACCTACGAGGAAGTGTCGAAATTGTATCCGAGACCAGGTGTCTATCGGCCTATTGTTCTGATTGGGGCGCCAGGTGTTGGACGAAATGAATTGAAACGACGATTGGTGGCTCGAGATGCGGAAAAATATCGCAGTCCAGTGCCATGTAAGTGTTGCAAGCGTGCGAGTGTGGTCCGTTGGGGATGGGGTGCTCATCGCAAACTCTCTTTCAAAAGATACGACACGTACGATGCGACATGGTGAAGTGTCCGGACGAGAATATCTGTTTGTGTCACGTGACAAAATGGATGCCGACATAGCAGCCGGGAAATTCATCGAAAACGGCGAATACAAGGGCCATTTGTATGGCACATCGGCTGAGAGTGTCAAAGCCATTGTCAATGCGGGATGCATTTGTATATTAAGTCCTCACTATCAAGCCATCAAATCGCTGCGAACGCCCCAACTGAAACCGTACATAATTCACATAAAACCGCCATCATTCGAGAAACTCAAGGAGACTCGAGACGCAGCTCGTGCTCGATCCACATTTGACGATACCAATTCCAGAGCATTTTCGGTAGGTTCACCGCCTTAACCTTTCCTCCCAACAGACACTGAACATCCTCCATTCACTTTTCCAGGACGAAGAACTTCAGGAGATGATTCGATCAGCTGAACGCATCAATTTCTTGTACGGTCATTTCTTCGACGAAGAAATCGTCAATGAAGATCTAGCCATTGCCTTTGAACAACTAATCGTCAGCAGCGAACGCGCCGAAACCGAACCATTGTGGGCTCCATCATCATGGGTTCAATAAGTTTATTCAAGAATCGGGCGAATTTCCCATTCAACAGGCATTTTTCGATTCTCATTTTTTTTTTTTTCAAATCAACTTCCAGTGTCTTTTCCAATTAGATCACTCATGTTGAACGCTGTCTCTTGCTGTCTCTTCTTTCTTTCGGCAAATTTGTAAATATTTTACCGTAATTGTTGAGTCATTGTCATTGAGACAACAAATAGCGGGAGCGGGAAGGCGAAAAAGAGAAGATGAAGAGAAACCGAAAATCAATTACCAAAAGCCATACCAAAAAACCACAATCTTGTTAAACAAAAGAATTCTATTGTTAAATGAAATGCAAACAAACAAACAAACAAAATGTCTGTCGTTTCATTGACAATTTCTGAAGCGATCGTTTCGAATGAATCAATTGACGGAATGGCATATCGATTCATGACGGCCTCATTCATACAAGAGACGATGATGGATGATGAAGGAAAATCAATGGAAAGACTTTGCATAATCCTCACCGTATTGACCTACTCACTTTCGAAGCTAGCTAGTTAACTCACCAAATCTATACGCATTTTCCTTCTTCGAACCGAAAGTCTCTTGAAAAACCCTTTGAGGTGAGCGTTATTCATTTCTGGGGTACTTTCACCCCGGCCCAAACACACTGCCACATCAATCTCATCCTCATTTCTTCGAGTAATTGTTCTCAATTCCACATTGTGTTCGTTGATTGCCCACCCCTCCCCCCATCCGGATGAAAGGAGAATTTCTTTTCTACTTTTATAAATTTCATTGAGGGCATCGTTCCGATTTTCTTTTGTCGTTTTCTTTTCATTTCGAAATTCATTCAGTTTTATTGAAACCACTGTCGGGGAATACCAATGAGAGTCTGTTGACTGTGCGTGTGTGTGTGTAAGTGTATGCGTGTGTAGTCGTGTGCGTGTGAATGCGTCCGGAACCGTCTTAGATGATCCCGAAACAATGTTGGAATGCCATTTGAAAAATTTAGATGCAATCTGTGTCGATAAACCAAAACCCTCCAAGCGTATTGTACTTACGATAATATTTATGATTGAATTGTACCTAAAATCGATTCCATTCAAGTATTCTTTGTAGCGAGATACCATCTGATATCATCCGTGTTTGAGTGAAATGCTTTGAAAAATGCCGACAAGAAACCGAATTACACCATTCAAATAACAAAGTTATACTTTCTGAATAAAATTAATTGAGAGAATTCTCGAATGGACGGGAAAAACCAAGAAAATTAATAAACGTAAAATGGACGTAGTTAAAGGGAAACCAAAGCAAATTGTTTTTGAAGCAGAAAAGCTCTGATAGTAATTATTTAAACGAAAATGAGGAAACTATCTTGGATGAGGGAGGAGGAGGAGGGGGATGGAGGACTAGAGAGGAGGAAGGATGAGGGAGGAGGAAGGAGGAGGGAAGAGGAGGGAAGAGGAAGGAGGAGGAAGGAGGAAGGAAGAGGAGGAAGGAGGAGGGAGGAGGAGAAAGGAGGAGGAAGGAGGAAGAAGGAGGAGGAGAAGATGAGGAAGAAGAAGAAGGGAAAACACTATCAATTGATTTGCGTCAATGAAACTGAACCATTAACATTAATAATCCAAATTCAAAGAGAGATGTTACGATTCACACTTAGAGGAAACAAAGAGTTATTTATCTACGAAAAAACCAAAAAAAAAAAACCAAATTATATTATTAAATAAATTATGCAAGATATGAACAAGTTATCAGAGATTACCATTAACGCAAGAAGACAAAGAAGCAAAAGCAAAAGAAATTGCTAAAATTGAAATTGAACAAAAGGCAGAAGAACAAATGAAATTATAAAAATAAAGCAAAGATATTTATTTGACAATAAAAGTGTACATTGCAAATGCGACATGTAAATATGCGCTCGATAAATTTAGCGCTCAGTTTTCTCGGATGATTTGTGGCTTGAAATCCAGTTTCGCAGCCCGACTGAAATCTTCGCCGTATTCGGCCAGACGTTGAGTCATCCGGAATGTCCAGTAGTCCTTCAATTGCCGGCACAAGTTCAGATCGAGTTCAGCAATCAGCAATCCATCACTGTCGCGACTCAGACCCTGGAATTGAGGAGGATGCTAAGGTTGGAATGCGAAGCGAGAGAAAGGCAGTGATGTTGAACGTACCGGTGTTCGGCTACCATCTGGAGCGGCGACGTAGCTGGAACCGTAAAACGGACCGAAATCGTGTCGGGCACCCTTGCCATTGGCGGAGGTGAATTCTCTGGGGAATGTTTCGGTTCCAACACGATTGATGGCCACGGTGTAGTAGCTGTTGGCAATGGCCGCATTGCGGGCCTCGATCGGCCAGATTGGTTCACTCAAACCGGCTGTCTGGAGAGCAGAAGATATCACTCACTCAATCGACTCTCGCACCCAAAGAGATCATCAACTCACTGTTGCCGATGGATTGAACACGATTTCCGCTCCATTCAAACCGAACATCATCCAATTCTGCGGATGATGACGACCGTAGCAGATGTTGATGGCGATCTTACCAAACTGTGTCTCAAAAACTGGATGACCAGTGTTGCCCTCGAGGTAGTAAGTGGATTCATTGAAGGCCCCAACGCGTGGAATATGATTTTTACGATGTTTGCCCAAGTAACTGCCTGTGTTGGAGATAACCACAGCGGTGTTCCAGATGAGGTCACCGTGATCGGTGTCACGTTCCAAGATCGGCGACACAATCACCATGTTGTACTGACGGGCCAATTGCCTCAAGAAGGTGGTGGTGGGTCCGTGTTCGGGATCCTCGGCGAATTCACACCAGGGATGCTTCTCCCGAGTGCAAAAAGCGAAGGGCATTGCTGGCGGATCAATTGGGAACGCTTAGCACATCGAGTTGCAATCGAAACGGAGGGCCAACTTACTCCAAGCCTCCTGGAAGCAAATGATGTTCACATTCGAAGCCGCCGCCGCTTTGACAATCACACCGATTTTCTTGTACAAGGCATCTCGTTGAACGGAAAGCTTCTCAGTGGTCGGTTCAACGATGGCATTCTGAACAGCGGCAACTCGAACAATCCGAGGCTTTCGCAGTTCCTCAACTTCAGCGGGGAATGTGAATCCACGAGCTTCAAAATTATGAACTTCAGCCAGCTCTTTGGTCTCATCGGCTAGGTCGAATTCGTGGCTGAAAGGAACCGATTCAAATCATGACATGGACCATTACACAACCTGAAGATTGTTTATCTCTTTCGAACCATTACGTAATCGATGAAAACAAACAACAAACAAACGAACAGGCAGACAATCGCAGTGATAAGAGCCACAGCCCAACGACAGCCATTCCCCTGCCGTCTAAGAATAAACTTACTCATCTGATCGCCCGTACAGCAATCGCTTAACTTCGCCCAAATCATCTTCCGGAATGTACTTGTTGAGACACTCCTCAAGACTGTGAAAATTGAACGAAGCCATTTTGCCTTTCGCGGAACTCCTCAAAGGTTTTCAATCCAATCGAAATTCAAGAAAATGCGTAAACAATGCTAACAATTCAACGCGTTGAATTCAACTGTAGGCATTTCGGTTTCGCTCAGCTGATAGTAATATCAATGGCTGACGACGACGACGACGACGACCCAAAACGATTAACGAAGACAACCACATCACCACCGATCGTTACTTAATGGCTTCGAACAAGCGAGATAATAACATTAATATTATTATTTACAATCTATTTATAATATTCTCGTTTTACGCTTTCTCTGTGTGCAGTCAGCTCATCTGCCTTGTTGATTAGCTCGTTTCGGCTGATTGTGTGACGCAAGTTTTATCAGCGCGTTGTCAATTGGCTGAGACAATTTCGGAGCGTTTTTCACAGCTTGATTTCTCGTAGAGATCTCATGGAAACAAGAAGACGCTGTTGGAATGCGAACATCTTTCGAAATCGACTTTTGATGAGCCTCAATCGACCTTGAACTCATCGATACGACCAATAAAATCGTTTACCTTTCGATTCGATGCTGGTCGCAGAGCCTGATTGCTTTTGCGCTTGTGATTCTCCTCTGAAAATAGCTGTACTCAGTGTTATCAGAATGGCATACGCTGATTCAGTGGAATAATCACAACCAATACAATCGAATCGACCTCAACCTCTGAATGAAACCAATACAACAGTGATTTTCATATTTATTGGAAACGTCCAAAATTCAAAATTTTCTCATCAAAATAAATAACATTCGAAAAGGAACTAAAAAATTGGTGGTTTTTTGCTTTTTTTTTTGGTTCTCCAAAAAGAATAAACTTGAAATTCGATTATGTTGGTGGAGGTGCACACCACTTGAAAAGGAAAAAAACGAAACAAAAGAAGAAAAAACAGAAGAAGAAAAAAAAAACAAAAAAAAAATCAAAACAAATTCCTTCAGACCGAAGGACACGAAAACCCCCTGGAATGATCCTAATCAGCCGTTTCATCCTCCTCATCATCGCAACTGACGTTGAAGTCAATGTACTCCATGAAGATTTTCCGTGTGGTCGTCGACAAAATTCGAAACGAATCGATGATTTCATCTAAATCGAATAGCGTTTTGATATTTTGATTTGTACTTCGATCTTTGGGCTTTCGCTTTGACTCCTTAGCGTCGGCAATGACATCGAGAACGTAGGTGGCGGCCATTACGAATTCCAGACTGTAGGTGCCGTAACGTTCGCGGGATGTATTCAAATTGTCCAGAGCGACTTTGGCGAAGCGCTTGTAGAGGGCTCGTTCACCGACTGGAAAGAGCGAGTGGGTCAGTTTCGGGGTGACCGGGCCACAATCATCTGGTACTCACCAGGAGCTCCACCATACAAGATGATCTGTGCCATCTTCTGTTTCAGCTCATGATGTTCACTCAGGCATTTAGCCGCCTCGCGATAATACGTCAGAAGTTGCTTTGTCACGATATCCGGTCGGAATGTTGGTGTCACAAAAATGTTTTGTTCCAAAAAGTTCGTAAAGTAGGGCGCATCGAATTTGAACTTTTTGCCGCATTTCTTGCAAATGACGTTGTTGCTTGGGCGTTGTTCGGTGTCGTTGAGCCACCAATACTTTTGCGATTTGTCCATCGTTAATGGAGCACGACATTTTGGATTTTGGCATATGCACGAGAGATACTTGTCCTGGAAGAAATTGGCGTAATGACCCCTCGGGTTGAACGTCTCTCAAGCACAAGCACTTACCACAGCGTTATCGTCCTTGGCGCATTTCGTGCATTTACATTCGAAGCAATACTGTTGCACGAGTGCACTTTGACGGTCTTCCTTGTCGAGTAGCTTGTAATTTGGTCCGTAACAGTTGAATATCTCCTCTTGACTGGCTATTGGTCGGGTTGCATACACCGTCAAATACTCTCCGTCGAAACGATTTCGAATGTTCGGATCGCAAGCATGATTGAATAGAGCGATTTTCGGGAAAATTGCGGTGAATATCCGTGTGCTGGACATGGCGTTGTGAAGCATGCCTGTTGTCACTGAGTTTTTGCCATGCATGCAGCTTTCGCCACAGGTTGAGGGAAGTACTAGTTCCATGTCGGAGATTGCATGTCCATTTGAAACCTGGAAGAGAGGATCTTTGGTGAGAAGTGGCTGAGGAAGCTGTGAATGTTTCAAAGACATTACCAATTGGCCCATGTGGCGCATTATCAGAGCGGCCGACAAGATCCGCCAGTCTGATTTGTTTGGCAAAATTCTTGAGCATTCCGGTGGCATGTCTTCGAAGAAGGTTGTATGCTCGGAGAGATACAAAAGTAGCATTTCAGCGGTCTGCAAATGAAATGGAATCGATTCAAACCACTTCCAATAGGGAATCCTTGAGCTGGGAACCTACCAAAGAATACCTCAACGAATCCTTAGCGTACATTTTCTCGAAATTTGTGACGAGTCTCATGACTTGGCCATAAGCGAAGTTCTTGTCATCTTCAGCGGCGGCCAGTAATTCATTCCACACGGCCACCGGTGTGGAGTTTTCCAAGTGCTTAATTTTCTCGATAGCCTCACGGAAACCAACCAGAAACGTTCGGAATGCCAAATGTGCGATGCCGATTTTGATCCAAAGATTCTTCACATAACCGGAACATTCGTATTTGTGTATCGATGTGTGAGCCTCACAGCACATTGGCGAACAATAACTGGCCCGACAGCATTCATAACATGGAAACGGCATGACATTTGTTTTGGCGCAGTTCTGACAATGATATGATATCGGATCGGGCGAGTAGTCATTGTAGACGGGAACGAATGAGAATGCCTTCTCTCTCACGATGGATTCGTCTTTTTGAATTGGCTCGCCAGCGACCATGTATCGACCACTTTCGGCAGTTTCCTGTCTGTGGGGGAGTGGAGGGGAATGAGTGGTGCTTCAATGGAGAAGGTGGTTGAAACTTACTCGACAAGCAGCTTATCGACGACGATTTCCTCATCGAAATCGTCCAGTTCTTTTTCCTGTAGTTTTTCCAGATCTTTCTTGTATTTGTCCACTGTGGGAATGGAAAGAGCAAGTGATATTGGTCAAGGAAGGTAAAGGAAATGCCGAGGACTCACATTTGGTTTGTTCGCCGGCTCCATAGTCCCCAGCTTGGAGCAAGTCCTCAAGCTCTTTGATGCTTTCAATCACGTGATCTCGATTACGGTTCACAATTGCGAAGAACACCTTCCGATGAAGTAGCTTCAGAAGCTTATCGTTGGGATAGTTGAATTTGATGGCCATTTGACAGTCATGGTAGCCTTCCTCCAAGAAATCGGTGCGCATAAAAGCCGCAGCGCGATTCGCATGGGCCAAAGCGATTTCAACACTGTCCTTTGGGGAACTGTAGATGGCCTTTGTGTAATACTCAGCAGCGGCTGCATCCTCGGTCTCATAATGATCGGTGTAATACTCATTCCCAACATTCCGATAGGTTGTAGCCAACTCCACCGTCCGCTTGGGTGTTTCATTGAGACGATTCAACCATCGTTCCAGTCCATCACTACCAAACAAAACAAAGATCTACGTTAGCCAATTGCCCAAATGGGATACTACTCAATTCGATCCCATACTTCAGGCCGGCTATGCTGTGGAGATGCTCCATTGTGATCAATTCATGTTGGAAATGATAGGTTTCAGGTCGCAGAAATTGTTTCCCTTCGATGAAAACAGACATAATTATGTCCCACTGTGAACCCGACGACGATTTTCTTTGATCGGCCATATTTTATGAGATTTTTCCCGTTTCGCAAACAAACCACTAACATAAAAAATGCCAATCGATGCGATGACAAATTGATGTTATTTTTGAGAGGTGACTGTTTTTCGAGACTTCCCTTTGAATTAGAATGGAAAATCAGACACACCAGAGTTTCGGTAACCTCTACAAACTAACAAGACAATTTGTGCGGCAAAAACTTAACAATTGACACAAACTGTTGTTGTTGATGGTGGATTGGATTGGTATTGGCGTGGTGGTGGTGAATTTTTGTTCTCGACGTGGTGAGTTTGCTGTATAGATTGTGGTGAATTTGAAAGTTTTGAAATATAAGTTATCTTGCGGCTCAATCTGAATCCTGGTCAGGGAAAAGGCTTTGGTCGAATAGTCATCAACTTCACATCCTATGCCTTGACCAAGAAGAGGCTATTTCGACAACAATCCATCAATTTTCTTATCAGCGGCCTCAATGACAACAAACATTTTCATCTGGGATCGCACGTTGCTGACATTTTGACAGTCAACATAACCTCAAAAAAAGAAACATTCGTCTGACAAGTCCAATGTGCCAATAGATTAACCTCGAATCGAAACGTCTTGTGGAGAATACTGCTCTGTTTGACTTTCGGCAAAAGATCTCAGTAATTATTTCGTGGAATTTCCTCCTCAAGTAAACCTCCGTCGTCGAGCAAAAGTCGCGGTAAATCCAGTAGAAATCAACGTTGACTTGGACGCAGTACATCAACCGAGTGTTTGAGTGAATCAACAATTGCATCCAAAAACAAACGAAATCGTTTGTTTCACTCTAGAAAATGTCAGCTTGCAATGAAATAATTGATGACATCGAAGATCTCATATCGTCACAGGACATCACACCGAAGGAACGATATGCGAATAAAAAGGATGTAACGGTTCGAGCCAAGAAACGTCAACCGATGAAAATCGAAGAGGTTGAAGAGAAAATTGAGAAGCCGAAGTTGAACAGCATCATTCCGGGGACTCAGAGCATCTACGTCAAGACATGGGGATGCACTCACAACAGTTCCGATTCGGAATATATGGCCGGACAATTGGCCGCTTATGGCTACAACTTGACAGCGGACAAAATGAATGCGGATCTGTGGCTGTTGAACAGTTGCACCGTCAAGAATCCATCCGAAGACACGTTTCGAAATGAGATTCAGTCTGGAATTGACAAAGGGAAGCATGTCGTGTTGGCCGGTTGTGTACCACAAGGAGCTCCGAAATCGGAATATATGAAAGGTTTGAGCATCATTGGTGTTCGACAAATTGACCGAATCGTTGAGGTCGTTGAGGAAACACTGAAAGGGCACACGGTCCGTTTGCTGCAACCAAAGAAGGAAAACGGGAAAATGTTGGCTGGAGCACCTTTGGATCTGCCGAAGATTCGGAAGAATCCACTCATCGAGATCATTGCCATCAACACGGGCTGCTTGAATCAGTGCACGTATTGCAAGACGAAACATTCGAGAGGGAATTTGACGAGTTATCCACCGGAGGAGATTGTGGCTCGTGCTAAGCAAGCCTTTGGGGAAGGAGTCTGCGAGATTTGGTTGACCTCGGAAGATACAGGTTTGTGTGATTTGCTTCCATAACAACTCCTTCAAATACTGATGAAATCTTTCCTTCATGCAGGCACTTACGGACGAGACATTGGCACGTCCCTACCGGAACTACTGTGGAAACTCGTCGATGTGATACCAGAAGGATGCATGATGAGAGTGGGCATGACCAATCCGCCATAC
This sequence comes from Lestremia cinerea, assembly GCA_027564135.1. NCBI lineage: Eukaryota > Metazoa > Arthropoda > Insecta > Diptera > Cecidomyiidae > Lestremia > Lestremia cinerea. Next base: position 1,730 of record JANSTV010057059.1, on the reverse strand, counting down.
ATTCTCGAGCATTTGGAGGAAATCGGCAAAGTATTCAAAACGCCTCGCGTCTATGAATTCCTCCACATTCCCGTTCAAAGTGGAAGCGATTCGGTGCTTGGCGAAATGAAACGAGAATATTGCCGAGGTGATTTCGAGAATGTGGTGGAAACGCTGCGAAAGAGTGTTCCTGGCATCAACATCGCAACGGACATCATCTGTGGCTTCCCCACCGAAACAGAGGTGGACTTTGAAGACACAATGACCCTTTGCGAAAAATACAAGTTTGCGAGTTTGTTCATCAACCAATTCTATCCGCGTCCCGGCACTCCAGCCGCCCAAATGAAACGAATCCCAGCCAATCAAGTGAAAACACGTACGAAACGTCTCACCGACCTCTTCAACTCCTACGAGCCATTCACAGATCGCGTGGGTAAAGAGTACACCGCTTTGGTGACGGACATCTCACACGACAAGAAACACTACGTCGGCCACAACAAGGCTTACGAGCAAATCCTTTTGCCAATGAAGGATAATCTCCTCGGGAAATCGATTAAAGTCAAAATCACGGCCACCACGAAATTCTCAATGTTTGGCCAAATTCTTGATGAGGAAAACGAATGGAAGTCCTGCAGCAATATCGACGAGACAGACGTCCACAAATACATTTCGAATGCCGCATTAACATCATCGTTCTCCGAAACGAACGGTCACGTTTCAAATGACAAATCCGGCAATCAGAATTGGATCGCTTATTACAGTTTGATTGCTGTCTTCCTAGCCATTGTTTATCGATTCGCCTGGAAATTGCTCAGTGATAGTCTATGAAGAGCTGTGTCTATCACGAAACAATCCCATTTTGTTTCTTTTTATTTATTCTTTCTTTCCTTTGACATTTTAAACGGCAAAAGAAGAGCATTTTATTTTTCAAATTAAATTTTTTTTTTTTTATTTTTATTATTTCAAAATCAACGTGTTCGTTGTGCAGAAACCGACCAAATTCAAATAATGAATTTTTATTTTTTTTTTTTTTTTTTGATTTTGCTGTCGGCAAAACGAAATGAATGGAATATTTGTAAAAATCTTTAATTGTTTTCTTTATTTGGTTTGCATTAAACAATGAATAAACTTAAAAGATTTACAAACTAAACATGTTCATCTTTCATCTCTGTGCTTTTTGTGATTCAACCACTCTCAGATGTGTGCGATGAGAGGATTGACATTCGTATTTTGATTTTCACGCAAAATTAAAGTCATTATAATTGAAATTTATGGATTCATATAAAAAACAAAGAGAAAATTAACACAAAATTGTAAAAAATATAATGAACTTTGAAAAGAAAAAAAAAACCAGCTATTTGCATGAACTGTTTATGTTTAGTAAGAGGGCTCTGTGCCGAAGTAGCGATCACCGAAATTGCCAATACCAGGAATGACGTAAAATTTATCGTTGATTTCTGGATCCAATGCGGTTGTTACAATTTGAACCTGAAAATTGAAAGTTCATCGTGACATCGGGTTCAAGTAGCGAAGCCAATAGCGTGTCTCACCTTTGGAAATGCATAAGCTATCGAATGAACACCGATTTCCGCCATCAACAATGACACTAACATAATATTCTCCTCGGGAACGTCGTAATCTAACAGCACTCGTATTGCCATCATTGCCGCAGCTCCAGTGGCCACAGTGGCATCCATAAGAATAACTCGGCAGTCCTTTATATCTTTTGGCAGTCTCAAGTAGTATAACTG
>JANSTV010057058.1:10695-25307 GCA_027564135.1 Lestremia cinerea | reverse complement strand
CAGCTTTTCCAGCTTTTCCAGCTTTCTCCACTTTTGCTCGCAGGGTTCAACTAATTCCTTTCAGTGAAAAATCATTCGGCGAACATTCGAGGATAAAATTTTTATTTTTAACGTAAAATAGAACCTTAAAATTAAACACTTTGCGTGTTTGAAATATTCGAGAGAGCAGCAAGGCAATGGGTGACGATGCGTTGAAGAGTCAACTTTTCAGCAGTTTCAATCCATCGGCATTCCATTTCGTTTTCTGTTGGGATGGCAAAGAACAAAAAATTATTTTTTCTAATCGAATCCAATATAATCGCTGAGAACACGAACCAAATTCTTGAGAGCATTTTCGGCGTAAAAGCGAACATCCGTGCCGGCCTCCAGTTCGTCGAGAATGCGTTCCAACTCAACGCGATCCTTCAATTCCACCAACGCATCAACCACACTCTTCCACGCCCGCATTTTTCTGGCCAACGCAAGTCGTCGCTGTGGATCATCGATATGCCGCAAGAAGAAATTAAGCGTTGCCACTGGGGCATCCAAGCCGTTCAATTGGAGTATAGAACGATCCAAAGGCACTGCAATTGCAAATGATTTTCCAGTTTTCAAACTATGCCAGGATTTTTTTTCGAAAATCGTCTCCAAATCTCGCCAGGCTTGCGCCTGACCGCGTTCATTCAAGGCGATCCAATCGAATTGCGATTGACTGATTTTGTATTGTTCAGCGAAGCGATGTGGGCTCGACCGGCTGCCTCCGTCTGTGGGTGATGCACCCCATTTGTGACTCTGACACGCGTGATAGAGGGTCTCCAACACTGGTGAGTCCAACATAGTTCTTAATTTTGAATTGTTCAACTTTTCGTTCACCTGCCATTCGAGCAAAGACACATAATTGACTACCACCTGTGAATAGAATGGATGCACAACACTCGTCTGCTGGTTAAAGTGTTCAGTCGAGATTTTGTTGAGACGTTGCTTTTTCACATCGGGACTTTTGTACAGTTTCATCACGGTTTCATATTGCAGCATCGCCAGCTCGTTGGTTCTGCCGAGCATTCTGCAAGAGGAGAAGTCGAGTTGGGTTGAGTTGGTCTTTGTGGGTGGCTAGTGCTTGACGTACGTGAGACAATCTGTGCATTCGGTCAGATGAAAGCGAGACATTAAATAGTTAACGTAATGTCGAATCGCTTTGGGACGGATTTGCATCACTTTGTTGAAGTGAGCTTTTTTCAAAGTTTTCAACAAAAATAACACGATCTGAAATTGAAAGGAAAGTCAGCCGGGGGAAGTCAGTTACAGGAACCCACAAGACCTACAATAAGAATCGCATCGCCATTTCCACTGGAAATGGCCTCATCCAGTAGCGCCTCTTTCTCCTGCAGCGACCGGAAGCACTCTAACGAAACAGGTTTCTTGAGGAGCAGCTTCGTGACGACGGTTGACGGTGGCGGTGCATGAAATCGTTCCTGTGACTGCCGCCGTAGAATTTTCAATTCCTCTTCGATGGATGTCATTTTTGGGAGGGGCGTTTCTTTCACCGATTGTTCCTCCAATACTGAAACGACAACTCATCACTCAATCGGATCCCCATTACGCGTCACATGACACCCACCTGTATGCAAATCTTGCTCGGAAATGATCAACTGGAGCGGAATCTCGGAGCTGAATGGCAATTCAAAGCTCATCTCCGACACATTGTCATCCATAAAGAGCTTCTGGTCGGCCCTCGATGCCAAACCGCTGCCCTAAAAACGATGACATTCCAATCGGGTCAATGCACTTTCACCACCTGCAGCACTCACCTTATCATCTTCGTCGAAATTGAATTTCTTTATCTCCGATTTGGTCCAATAGTCCTCTTCGTCCATCGTGTGAGCTTGGTTTTCCCTTCAAATTCCGTCAAACGGGCGCATTCCGTCGTTGTTTTGTTCAAAGTCGGCAATTGTTGACGTTAATTTGCTTGCGACGTGTTCAAATCGCTTGAATGTCAAATGAAATGTCAGTGGCGGTGATTTTGTTTTTGTTTTTGTTTTGCTTTTTGCTGTGGTTCTTTCCGATCAAACTGGACGCAGCCATTGTGGAGGTCGCCCAAATGGAAAATTTTAATTTTTCTCGTTTGTTTTGTTCCATTTACGATTCTACGATCCAATCGAATATTTTTGCCCGTGGAGATCAATAATTCAAGATAAATCGCTTTATGGAAAATATTCAATGATTTATTTCTTTAAAAATTCAATTCAATTTGTAACATTTGTTATTCATAGTTCAACAGGTCATTTTTTAATCGATATTCCCCTCGAACTGATTGCGTATGAACAGTTTGGTTGGCCATTGGCCCAATCAATGTGCCACTGAACCACAGCCCGACTGATTCACAGAATCGCTCAATGATTGGCTGGCCTGCTGTTTCTTCATAGAATTTCCCATCAACCGAGAGACTTCATTCAATGGCAACGAGACATTATTGACTAGAATAGAAGAGGCCAAGCTAAAGTTCCGCATGAGAAAACAGATGATTTTGCAAGGAAAATGCCTCAAAAATTGGTTCAGCTCGATTCAATTTGTACTAAATGGATATCTGAGTCGATTTTCATCTGCTCCTCATTCGGAATTGAAAAAAAAAACAATTTGTAAAAAGAGTATTCATAAAAATAGAAACCACTGAATGTTGCTCTACACGCTCAGCTGAGGGCCTTTCGATTTCAATCCTGAGCTTAAACATTCCCGACCGAGCAATATTCATACTCGGATCCCATTCATCATTCGATCAACATTACTATCGATTCAAGCACATTCACATTGTGCAAATCACAAATCAAACGAATATTTTTCTTTAAAATTTCAATCATTTTCGTATTCGCTATCGTATGTACAATATGTACTACATATCGCTGACTTCTTAAAAATTCGCATACATTTGGAAAAAAAGGAAAATATTTCTTAAATATCTACAGCTAACTATCGAATACAACAATTTTAAAGGATAAAATTTGTCACATCTTTCGATTCGAATCGATTCGATTGGACGGTCGCTGTGTGGTGGGTGAGATGCGTTAATAAAATACATCTCGACTGATAAAACCCGACCATCCAACTGATTCGTCTCGATCTTCGGTAACTTCGTGAGGTTCAATTGGCAATTTGTTGACTAATTGGTTGTCTAGGAGGATCATTGACTGTCGGTGTTGTTGTTGATCACCAAATCTTTGATGCAGCCCAGAGGCTGACCCATTTTGATTTGCTGGCCGGGCTCAATGAAGAATCTGAAAGGAAACGAGTCGAAAATTAGTCTTCTGCCGGAGATTGCATTCGCGTTAGTAAACGTACCGGAATGATTTCGGTGCCTCGAAAATCAAGACTACAGTGCTGCCCATGTTGAATTGGCCCAACAGTTCGCCCTTTTTCAGCTTGATATCGGCGGGCAATACTCGTTCATCGTACTGATTGGCGCGATTTTGTTTTCCGACCCTCAAACCACTCCATTGGTTCGTCTTTAGGTCTTCGTCAATGTAAATCTGAACGGATCCAACATTGGTAGCCCCTGCAATCGAACCAAAAATAAAAATAACGAAATGACAATAAGCAAAAGCCAGACAAAGGATCATCGCTATTCTAATCGACTGCTTTGTTTCGATTTATCATGGATCGCGAATCAATTAACATTTTTATGGAAATCTCATCCACTTGTCTATTGTCTTTGGTTTGTGAGCTTTGCCATGAGGCGCATGTATCGAAAATCGCAACGACAGCCATACCGCAACGACAGCCATACCGCAACGAAATTTTAACCTTTGAACGCCCCATCGCTGCGTCAATCACATGATGACAAGTAACTGTCGATAAGCCGTTTCGATGTTGACGAACAAAAACAAAGGAATTTTTGCCTACAGCTGCGTTGCAGCAACGAGAAAAATGCGCTGAACTGCATTCCAAATGAGTTGCATCTGGTCGCCTTTGGCGATACCATTCAGAAGTAAGAAACTGAATGACCACTCGAAAGCGGCGACGATAAAAACGCATTTCAAAGTTCAATGTGAATGCTAATCGTAAGCTTCGATTGTGAGCTATCATCACGTCATCAATTCCATGCGAAATATTCGGTTATCAGTCCGTTACGACTCATTTCGGCTTGTTTATTCACTCGGCCCGGTTGAATAGCGGACGTACGCGATTCGTGTTTGTTTTTTTTGCCAAGCCGCCGACTTTGATTAACGTCGTAATATGCTTGACCCACAAAATTACGACATGCGTTCGTCTACGTGAAAGTTCCAGTGAAAGTGTGGAACGGGATATCGACCGGTTGGAAAGATGAATAAAGTACTCACCAACTGCAGTGAAGCTGAAAAATCCATGATGCCATTTTCCCAAATACAAAGCACGCTCGTTCAAACAGAACAGACCCGGCAACCATTTTGCAATCTTTGGACTGACAGACAGCAATTCACCAGCGAAATGACGACGAATTTCTGGCTGCCATTCGGTGGGCGAATGAAAACGATGGTAGTCGCCAGGCGCCAAGTAAATGACGCATTGATAGAGCTCCGTTTCCTGTTTAGGAGGAAGGGATTGGATTAGAAACAGCTCTTTTCGGGAGCGTCCAAGTGAACTTACATCGTTCTTATTATGGCGGATGCTCTCAGCGAGACTTTTGTCACCATTTTGAAGCGCTTCCCATCGGGGTCCTAAGAAGGCCTCCAAACTATAGTTGACTCCTTTGACCTGGAAGCGTATTGGATCTTAGCATTCCTTCGGGGTGAACGGAGATGGGGGTTAAACTTACTTGTTCGATTTGTTCCCCTGTGGCCAATCCAAGATGAAGCACTCGTCCATCAGCCGGTGAAACCACACAGCTTGCTTCATGAATGTCTCGGACTTCCGGTCTCAGGGATCGTGTGAAAAATTCCGAAATGCTACGGTAGTCTCTTTAAATTCGGGAAGAAAGTGGAAGATTAGCGAATTGCAGTCAAGGTGAAGGTGAAGAATGCAGAAAAGTCAAGCAATCGATCCCCTTGGGAAGGCCATCCGGTCATCATCGACCTCGGCCATCCGAACAGTATCGAACTAAAGCAAAGCAATTAAAACGAAAAACAAAAAAAAAACAAAAAAAGAGAGTTAACGGTGAAAACCGTGCTATATTAGCCACAGGTGAAGTTTCAACTGACAAAAGGTAGATTAGTGCGTTAAACGGTCATGGTTTGCATGTGATCGAAATGAATGTCAATCGAATTGATTATCACAGAAAAAACAACAGAAAAAAATGTAGAAAAAAAGAACGAATTGAATTGCGCAATCTAATCGCCATGGTCTTGGTTGATCAAGGTGATTGTTGTGCAAGCGGAAACGTATTGGTTTGATCCAATGACAAATGGCCCAGTCGATGCCCTGTTGCTGTTGTTTTGCTACTTTACGACCCGCACAACAAATTTCAAGCGAAAAAACATATGTGCGACGCAAAATTGCCAATGTTGTCGTCGCATTGGCCGTTGCTTGGAGAAATTCAAAATAAATCTGATTCAAACGAATGCAAACCAAATTGAAACAGTTGCGGCACGGCCTTGGCATATGCTTGTTGACACATCGCAACGCACGGGCCTTTTCGCAGAATGACGAGATTGTCGGTATGTCGTCAATATTTTCCGCCGAAAAAGTGTTTTGTTTACGTTTCGGCTAGTGACAGTGTGACGTGGTGAGTGCGATTGCGATTTGATTGCTCTGAAAGCCCACACCAAAGTGAATGTTTTGTTGAAAACTTCAAAACTGCCAGCTCAAAGTGCAGTCTACAGCCTTTGGCGAAAGCATTTGTCCAAAGCTTGCTTGAAAGTCTACTCTACAATCAGTTTTAGAATTTTACAAATGAACCAACACCAGAATACGAATAAATGTTTGGCATGAAGCTACTTTACCTCAACTTGGGGCTAATTACTTCGTAAAAAAATGAAAGAAACAGAAAAAAAACGAAAAAAAAATCGAAAAAAAAATGTTGAAAAATCAATCGACCGGCAACGACCAAGATTCGATTTCTCAAAATCACGAAAAACTTGTTAACGAAATGTTGATGGCACGCATTGCGGGATGCGCATCGATTTTGAAAATGAAACGTTGGTGGAAGGCGATCGATGGCTTACTTACTTGAAATCTGGATTGACGGCCTCATGAATATTGACCCCGAACGTGGACGAATAGGCGCCATAAACGATGGGTCGGATTGGTATTGGAACTCGGCAATCGGCAAGCCAGCCCCATGTTCGGCTGATCAATCGCAACGGCAACGAACAATACACATTCGTCTGCGGGAATGACAAAAATGATTTCGGTTGCGATTAGAAGTTATTCGGAATGGCAAACAACACAATTCAAAAAATCCACAACAACATGTGCATATGACAGGACAGCATCGGTGGCAATGCAATAGCCTCGAGTCATTTCCAATTTATAGAATTCGCTCGGAAAATGGCCAAGGCCTAAAATGGACGTGATTTTAGAATAAAACAAAAAAAAAGTTTCGATGACCAACGGTGTGGCCAACAAAGTGGTACCTCAACGTCACTGAGCGAGAAGCCCATTACAGTTTGTTTTTGGTTTGTCGTCGTCAATGAACGATAGAAGTCACTTGGGAGTGTCTGGTGGCTCAGATCGGTAGCATCACATCGGCTCTGGCGTTTGGAGCGCAGAACCGATGCTGAATCACCTCAAAAACACGTCTGCGGACGCTTCAATCAGCCACTGGACCCTTCGAATTGGGCACCTTCTCAAAAAAAACCCATCACGGGCTTTCCCGTGAACCAAAACAAAAATTAAGAACAGAACGACGATGCGCTTCGGTTCGATCGAATCGATGTAATTTTCTGGGGAATTTCAATGAAATTTGGGATATTTCAAAGCTTTGGGAATTGAAGGGGCGGGATGAAAAACTTCAACTCATCAAAATAGTCTTCAAAAATGGGGTGAATTTTCCATCAATTCGATTCGACCCAAGGAAGAATATCGGATTAACGTGACCGAACCCAAAACGAAAAGGAAATAAAATCAAAACATGAAACTCACCATTAGTTTCGATGCAGTCCGTGGCAGGCCCTTACGATCACAAGCTTGATTACGTAAATGCCAATGGATGGCCGCTGCCAATCCAATACCAATCGGTGTCCATTTCAATAAAATATTACTCCACGTGAGCCAACCACCAGCTGCTAATAACCACCAATCCAACACAGATAATATAGTCCAACCGGCTCCCGCCTTCCAATTCCATGATTTTCGATTCTTATTCAATTTACCTTTTTTGGACGATGACGATGACGACGACGAAGACGACGAAGATGCGTTTTGATGTCCGTTCGTTTCTGTGGAGGCTTTCGTTGAAAATTGTTGTGTGGACGCTGTTTGAGTGCTAACATTGGCCGACGATGTCGAAGATTTGTAAATTGTTATCCATTTGGACGTCCATTTGTTCTGAATGATACTCGAATGGGGTAAACGTGATGAAAATCTGAAAGAGAAAGTAGCGAATTTTCAAGTCGACATTTGGAAGAGTTTTTGATTATTTTTTTTTTCGAGAAGGAAGTATCGTCATCTCGTTCTGAAAAAACTGAAATAAATCATGCGACGCTTATCGACAAGTTGAACAACCTCTCAGAGATTATCGAATCTAGCGGATGATTTTCAGGTGCAAGGCTGTCACACAGGACGACCACTAGCCGTGATCGTGAAGATGGTGCAATCACGGGAACGCTCACATCGACCAGATTGAGAGATTTACGACTGAACTAAGCTCAAATGGCCTCCAAGGTCAGTGCTTATCATTTGTTCAAGCAATTGCTCGCGTCTCTGTCGCATTCCAGCCAAGTTAACTCAGTCAGTTGCTGTTTTACGTTTTGCAAAAATCGCGCATTTCATCCGCCCGTTCAGCGCATCATTTGATTGCATTTTACGCATCATCGACGTTGCTCATGTCACTGAATGCTGTTATTGTCGCGATTCTTTGTGGGGGGTCGTATTCACATGCAAATTATAGTTGAGCGATTTTCGAATGACAATGCGATTTGATTGCGAATTGAGACGCAAGAGAACACAATGATTGGCAACGGAGGTCTGTTCATTGCGCGACAATGCAGAATTCAAGTGTTGAAAAGGGAATGGAACCGATTCTCTCAGTTTCTCGCTAACGTAAATGAGGTCAACGTTGGCTTGTGTCGACAATTTGATTTAACAATTCGTTTCAATCAATGCAAGCTCATCAATTCCACGAGTGCCGGGTGTCCCGCAAGTGACATATGGCTAACTTTGGTCTTGCGGTAGATGCTGCCCACTCGTTAGTTCTGATCCACCCGCTTTGAATTCACCATTTCCCCCCTCGCAACAACATCACGCTCTCCACACGTGATTGCGGTCGTATTTCTCTTGAATAGCTTTTGTCAGACCGGCATTTCAATCGCGCTGTAGTCGACGTCCTGATTGGTCTAAAATTCTGTTGTCATTTTCGTCATTGCCTCCATTCAATTGTACTGTCGTCGTCTCTGGCTTCTTCGTCGTTGATAATGGAATTTGTGAATCGAAGTGGTGCCGAGTATGTGGGTTGCGAATTTCAACGATAATTTGACAAGTTTTTTTGCACGTTAAAAATAGACTTTGATCTGAGAACGATTGGGGCTATCGGCTTTCTACGAGAGGTCTCGAACCATTCATTACGAGTTGATTAACAGCCAGATGTTCAAACAGACGATATGTTTCGTTCGCTTGACGATGAAAGTCATCGAATCCACCTTCGATTATGAAACATCCGGTCCGTCTGACACATCCATTTGCGACGTGTATTCAATTTCCAAAGCAATCGCCCATTTTCTTGCGAATCTGTCAACGAGAATTGCTCGCAATCCAACTTATCGCCATTCGACACGGACTGAGTGATGAGTCATCGTTCGAATATTGTCAACAGATTTTGTCGAGACAATGGTGAAACAGATTGCAGCCTCAGCAACTGAACTTGCCCTGAAGACTAGAGTTTACTTGCGGCCACAAAACCACCGACAAACCCCGTTGCAGATAAGTCAATATCGTCGCATTCCATTCGACCGAAAAACAAACAGAAACTCAATTCCAAAAAAGCAGCAGAAAAAAATAGCCGTCGTGGAGCTGCGCCGAGAAAACAACAGCATGAACTTTGCCCAAAGCACGAAACGCATCTCGATCCGAAACCGAATGGGTTGTTTATCGTTATTCCGCTTGCAATCATTTCAATCTGAATTTATTTACAAACAAATCGAAAGTGATTTCTGCTAATTCCGATACAATTATGTTTGTTGATTTGAATGTCGATGAGACAGATGTTTACTGGCAATCGGGCACCGGTGTCAACGCGACAAACAAATAAAAACAATAAAAATTCATCGAAAATTTCCGTGAAATAAAAATTCCACTTGAAAAGCAGCGAATGTGACCAATTCGATAGCTTTTCATAAATCATAATTAAATCATTGCGGTGGCGTCGTCATTTCAGTTGGATGGTGACGATTGCGTTTTTTGCGTATCACCAAAAGTCTGTACTGTTTTTTTTTTGTTGTTGTTGTCGCTTTCGCACTTATCACGCGTACGGCTTATCGTGTCGGTGAGCGAGTGACGAGAGGAAAAAAAATGGTTTAAAAAAGAGAAGATTTTCGGTTCGAGGTGGCTGACACGAGTGGAGAGGCAAAGAAAATCGAATTGAATTTTCAATAAAAGAAAATTTCCCACGAGAACATCAGCCTCGCAGAGGTACTTACAGTCGAGTCTTTGGTATGAAATACACAGCCATTCTTGTGGGTGATTTTATCGTCAATATCAGAAATACACTTTTGGCTTTGGGTAGATCTTCGTCAATATCTGGCGGCTGTTTCGGCAGAACGGCAATGCAACAATGTCTTTCGATAAGAAAACCAACTCTCCAACACACTTTCAAATTTTGCAACAATCATAAAACAACCGTATGATGTTCGACGTCAATGAAAGCGAACAATGCGATTATCCTCTATCGAATTTACTGCTGGATAAAGTGGAATACGATTTTGAATTCAATTTATTCTTTAAAACACACAAACAGTTGAGATTTATTTCAATATTTTTCTCAGAGTTTCTTAATGGCTGAATTGATCGGCGCGTGTGTGACTTGATTCCATGAAAATCCTATATCAACTGAGAGACGGAGGAGTTCTGGCAAGAACATATTGACAATGAGAAGGCACCAATACAGTGAACGCTTTGTTTCGTTGACAGACGGTGATGCACGAAGACATACGCGTTTGTGGCTGCGGACAGCGCATCAGTGAAGACTATTGCATGATCTGTTTATCGATTGGTGGAGACGCCCGCGTTTGTTTCCAGTCGGCTTGGCCTTTTGGAAATTCCTGGTTATTTTGGGTCAATCTGGGTTTTTTGAACTTCTGGAGTCGAATTCAAGGCAAGTCTTGACTTTTGAGCTCACTTATCATGCGTCATCCAGCCATTCGCCTTTGATGAACTTTAATAGCAATTGAGTTGTTAATTCAAGCAAACAATGGCATTCATTGTCGGCGTCATTAAGGTGGAAAGTGCCCTAAAAATTGATTAAAATAAACAATTTGTTCAGGTAAAACGTTGACATCGTATTCGGCAAGAGAGTAGAACTGACAATATTGTTGTGCACCGTCAATAAAAATAGGCATTAAAATACACGCGTTTATCTTCACAATCGGCAACAATCAACGGCCTTCAGAATAGAAATGACAGCACGCATTCAGCTTGCATAATTTTAAAATGCGAAAGTATTCAAATTATCTGTTATCGTTCGTTAACGAATGCCTCGTTGGCACGACAATTGTTGGTTGCTTGATGTGGGCCTTTTAGGATTTTGATGTCAAAGATCGACTTAGAGTTGTCGGAGAAATGCCTTTCAATCTCTTCCAGCGATCGATTTTCGGTTTCCGGTAACAGGAAGTAGATTGCGATGAAGCTGGAAGATGGAATTTGAATGAAAAGGCCCGGTGGGAAAGAACCTTTCTTGAGCTTACCCCAGCAGGGCGATACTGCCATAAAACCAAGCCACTCCGGTCAATGACATGGCTACCTCCAAGTTGTAATAGGTTTTTGTGGCGACGAACCACATGACGTAAGCGGCTGCTGCAGAAATTCCAGTAGCAAAAGCTCGCGATCTAAAAACGATAGATACTTCCGAGCATCTGTGGTCAATCTGATGGAGGTGATACTCACTTGAATGGGAATATCTCGCTCAGAAGCATCCAAGGAATGATGAATAGGCCCAGTGACGTGAAGAAGTTCAGCGAGATGAACGCATAGAGCGGAAAGTAGTTTTCCTTTCCCACCGTTGACATATTCGAGTGGTGGTCGAACGAGTTCCAGCCTTTGGGAAGGTGAAGACAGCCAAAGATTCCGAGAGCGAAACAGCTCGCCACCGTACCGAGTGACGACAGTAGAATAATTTTTCGCTTCCCGCAAAATTTAACAGCACACAGCAAGATGATGTTGGAAATGAGGCCCACGAAGCCGGTAATCACAGTGGCCCAATTGGCGTCGATGGGCACTCCGTAGGCCATCATAATTTGGACGGCGTATGGACGCATCGAAGTCAATCCAGAGAATTGTGAAATCAAGAAAAGTCCGTTGACCAACAGGAAGGCCTTCATGGTGGGTCTTGCAAGCACTTCCTTCAATCTTTCGCATGTGGTGGGCGGTGGGTGAGGGCATTTCACGTTGGATTTGATGCAGTCATCGCACGAGTGTGAGTTTTCACTGTAACGTTGCATTGCAGTGAACTCTTCTTCGACCGCTTTGGGAGACACCCATCCACGTAGCCACTGCAGGGCTTGCTGGGATTCTTCTGTTCGGCCTTGGGAGAGCAGCCATAGTGGGGTCTCCGGGATCTGTCAGGAAGTCATTTATAGTTTTGGCACGAGCGACGTTCTGGAGAACTCACAAAATTAACGGCAATCATGGTGAAGCATGGAACTGCCAGACAGACAATGGCCACTTTACGCCACTCCATTAAACTCCCCAAAAGGAAGAGAATGAAAAATCCGAGGGTAGCCGAAATGCCAACACAAGCAGTCAGAATGCCTCTAATAGATGGTTGACTGCAAAAGACGGGAAATGCTCATCCTCCTTGAGCAATGAGCGAACAATTGCCAGCTCACCAAATCTCTCCAATGTACGTGAGAATGGGCGCTTCCATCAAACCGATACCCCAACCGAATAGAGCTGTCGCGATGAAAACCATTTCGACGGACGACGCAAAATACATTAGCAGCCACGCAGCAATGTGTGGAATGTTCACGATGATCATCGCCCTTTTTCGACCAAGCGCTTCACCGAGCCATCCGGAAAGACAGCTTCCCACCGGTTGGCAGATGTACGCGATGCTGCCCAACCAGGACGCTTGAGAAGCCGTCAAACGCAGGTGCTCGTTCGGATTGTGCACCTTGTCGATGCCCGTCAGCGCTGGGATGAGAATTGTTGGAAAGGCTAACGCTAGGCCAATGTCGAGAATCAAGAAGTTCTTGATGGTGCTTGCCAAGATTTGCGGGAAAACCCGACGGAAGGGCCCAGCTTCAGGCTCTTCAACTCTACCATTGCGGGTAATGCTCCTGAAAAACACGATCATTATGCAATTGCTCGAAATTATTTGGCGACAGGTTATTTGTGAAGGTCACTAAACAATCAATCGCTTACATTTCACTGGCCGAAAGATGCGTCGTTCTTTCAGTGGTGACGATTTTTTCACAAGGCGATTCCACCCACTGTGGGACGCGCAAGAAACAACACGGAAATTCAGTCGCAGAATTCAAAAAGTGAATTCAATTGCAATCGATGTGCACCGACACGCGTTGAAATTCGACTGACTGAGATCGCCATGAATGATGTAGAGCAAAGCCGGCAAATGGCCAAAACAATGGTGTATTTGCAATTTAAAAGCAATCATCGTACAATCAGCCGTATTCAGTAAAGTAAGAGACGGCATTGCAATTACACATAAAGCGAGGTGTTGTGTTTTGTCTCATCGAACGTTGTCATCGAAATTGAGCGTTACATACTACTGGCGACGCCGCTGGCATTGACAACGCTTCCCATTTATGTACAATTTGCGTATTGTTTGCTTTTGTTCTGAATTCTGTTTGCTTCGATGCATCGCTGACCAAAGCCGCAGGCATGCGTGGAGGTGTTTTGGAAAGAGCTACAAGACCATTTTCGATTTTCTTTTCATTTTATTTTAAAAATCACAATTGTCCTTCGTCCTCTTCTCACTGACGAACCCAGCATTGTCCCAGCCGTTGATCCTTGTGGAAATCCGAGCGGGATCATCACTCCGCATGACTGATTGCGGTGCAGACTTTTGGATTTTGATGTCGAATATCGACTTGGAGTTGTCTGCGAAATGCATTTCGATTTCTTCCAAAGTTCGGCCCTCGGTCTCCGGCAGCATAAAATAAATTAAGAAGAAGCTGAAAAAGAGAGGAGCTCCTTAGACTCGAACTCATTGGAAAACTCATTCTGAACGTACCCAAAGACAGCAACGCCGCCATAGAACCATGCTACTCCGGACAGCGACAGCCACATTTCCAGATTGTAGTAGGTCTTAGTAGAGAGGAACCAGAAGACATATGTCAGACCAGCTGAGATTCCGGTGGCGAAGGCTCGAGATCTGAAATAGAGTTTTTCATCAGCCATCCCAGCATTTGCGACGAGTGAAGTACTTACTTGAAGGGGAACACTTCGCTCACGAGCAGCCAAGGGATGACCATCAAGCCCATTGATGTGAAGAAATTCAACGACATGAAGGCATACAGCGGTAGATAGTTGCCTTCATCAGGGGTTGTCATGTTCGATGGCAGCTCGAAGGAATTTATCCCCTCTGGCAAATAGAGATGACCATAGACGGCGAGAGCAGCGCAACTTAAGATGGAACCGAAGGTCGAGACCAAGGTAACCGATCGTTTTCCGACAAATCTAATGATGAAAACCAGAATGATGTTGGAAGACAGGCCCACCAGGCCTGACAGCATAGTTGCCCAGTTGGCATCAATAGGAACGTTATAGGCCTTCAGGATCTGAATAGAATACGGGCGCATTGCAATCGCTCCAGTGAATTGTGAGATCACAAAAAGACTGTTAACTAGGAGGAAGGCTTTCATGGTGGGCTTCTTGAGGATCTCCCTCAGCTTATCACTGGAAGTTGGCGGTGGATGCGTGCACTTCACGCTGGACTTGATGCAAGCGTTACAAGAGTGTGAGATTTCATGGTAACGTTGCAATGCGGTAAATTCCTCCTTGACTGCTTTTGGAGAAACCCATCCGCGGAGCCACTGCAAAGACTTCCGGGCATCTTCCGTTCGCTGTTTGGATAGCAACCACAGCGGAGTCTCAGGAATCTGTCAAGAAGATGATTAATGATTGCCGAGATGAAGTCGATGCTGAAAAACTCACGAAGTAAATGCCGATCATTGCAATAATTGGGATGAACAAGCAGATTAAAGCTACATCACGCCAGGCCATTAAGCTTCCCAGGAGGTAAGCCAAGAAAAAACCAGCCAAAGCAGATATGCCAGAGCAGGCGACTAATGAACCTCGAATTGATGGTTGGCTGCGGGTAAGCGAAAAGTTTGAAT
>JANSTV010057058.1:0-10595 GCA_027564135.1 Lestremia cinerea | reverse complement strand
CAAAGCAGATATGCCAGAGCAGGCGACTAATGAACCTCGAATTGATGGTTGGCTGCGGGTAAGCGAAAAGTTTGAATTAACTTACCAGATTTCACCGATGTACGTCAGGATGGGTGCTTCCGTCAGACCGGTTCCAAACCCGAAGAGACACATTGCGAAGAAAACCATCTCAATGGAGGACGCATAGTACATCATCAACCAGCCAACGATATGTGGGATGTTAATGAAGATCATCGCTTTCCTCCGGCCGAGTGTCTCGCCAATCCATCCAGACAGACAGCTTCCCAAGGGTTGGCAAATGAAACAAATGCTCCCCAACCAAGACGCCTGAGAAGGTGTCAAGGTCAAATATTCATCTGGATTGTGCGTTGTGTCGATGCCTAACAGCGCTGGAATAACGATCGTTGGATAGGCTTGTGCCACATTCAAATCCAGAACCAAAATATTCTTGATGGTCGTTGCCAAAATCTGAGGAAAAACTGTACGGAATGGACCAACCTCCGCCTCGTCATCTTTTACTTTGCAAGCAAAGCTCCTGAAAAATATTCCATTGATGCAAATTAACCAAAAAAGTAATAACAAGCTAAATTTCATGGAACGAGTAGTTTGCATGCCCACTTGAGTGACACGGCTTAATTTCGATGAAAAAGATTAACACAGAATCCGACATGGATGCGCGAGCAGTTTTTCATCGAAAAACAAATCAATTTTTTCTTTTCATCAACGATACTCACATTTGGCTCAATTGCTCAACTGCGAAGTTAGCCACACGGGAAAAAATGTAAATTAGAATCGAATGTTTGTTGAAAACGATTTGATCAGCAATACTGCTGTTGATGTGCTCCGGAGAAGATCCAAAACTAGACTAACAACTGAAGCTCCAGCGCGGCTTAAATAGATCCAAGAGAGAGTCAAAAAGCTGCGAGAGATGAGATTCAAATTCATCAAGTCATTATGGAACTTCCCCCCTGGCGAGCTTGTTACGATGTTTATGAGGCAGCGATTAGATGGAGGATCATTAAAGCTAGATTGCATGCAGAATAAACACGAAAAGTAAACAAGGGAATTTTTCAAAACAATTCTCGACATTCCAATCGTTCATTGTGCTCTGGTAGCTCTCGAGGGTTTGTCAATTTCAGGACTTTAGTACGAAGCCATCTGACGGCTTCTGAAGCGAATGCCCGGATAAGCAATCTAAAGCGTGGAATGACGAGAATTGTCTTGCTCTCGATCTCGATAGAAAGTGCCGGAAAGTAGCATTAAGTATCTTTCGGTTGTGTTGATAAAACAATTGACAGAATGTCAATATTTTGCACGATTAGTGGAAAAGTTGGCTTCTTGATGTTAGTATGTAAATAAAGTCGTAAAGGCATTTGCTTTTATCGTCGTAATAATGATGCTTAATTCACACCTCCAATTGTTCGGAACGTTGCAAAGTAACGGCTATCGTTATGTCCTCATCATTATCGGGCAGGTTGCCCATTCGTTGAGATTGGCTGATTTGAATTTTCTGAGGAATCTACTCGCTTTAGCTGGGAATCACCAAGTTTCAGCTTCTAGCGGGGAGTGCAACGCGATGGAATCCAAAAATTTCAATTGCTTGTTGGGGTTTTCAGCTCAAGAGTTCGATAGCTGGTTGGAATATTTCTCAGGTTTGTGAACTGTGAGATACTGGATTTATGGAAGTTTACGTCGTTTATTATACGTGTTGGTGGTGCTGCTCTTGTCGTTTTCTTATGAATCTTAGTTATCTCGAATGGTTGGCTTCAAAGTACGGTTGAGGTCCTCAGAACAGATTGACGAGGGAAAAGTCAGAATACGATTCAATGTTTTTAGATCAATGAGTGTTTATTGATTAAAATAAACCAGCCTACGCACTTCGTTCACCCACAAACGCATTATTGTACCGGCCGCAAGCTGGAACGGCATTCTCAACTTTTGATTTCGGGATGTAGTTGTCAGCGAGGTTCTTCGAATTGTCTGCAAAATGCATTTCGATCTCTTCCAGGGTTCGACCTTCAGTCTCCGGAAGCAGAAAATAAATGACGATGATGCTGAAAAGTGAAGATGTAAGTACTTTAGACGGTGCTGATAAGAAAGACTCAAGGCTCACCCGATAGCAGCGAAGATACCATAAAACCAAGCCACTCCCGATAGCGACAGCCACATCTCAAGATTGTAGTAGGTCTTAGTGGACAGGAACCAGAAGACGTACGTGAGAGCAGCGGAGATTCCTGTGGCGAAGGCACGTGATCTGGAAAAGTGGATGTTATCTCAATTGCGTTCAATCCATTAGCCATGAAGCCTACTTGAAGGGGAAAATCTCGCTGAGTAGCAGCCAAGGAACGGTGTATAATCCAACGGATGTGAAGAAGGTCAATGTCATGTACGCGTACAATGGTAGATAGTTGTTAGTGGCAATGTTTGTTGTTCTTGAGGCCAACTCAAAGGAATTCATTCCCGAGGGCAAATGCAGGTGGGCAAAAATGGCAAGCGTAAGACAGCTCAGTGATGAGCCTGCAGTCGAGACCAAGGTTATCACACGTTTCCCGGTGAACCGCACGCACGCAACTAGGACGATATTGGCAAGGAAGCCGAGAAAGCCTGTGATCATCGTGGCCCAATTGGCGTCGATGGCAACGCCATACGCCTTCAAAATCTGAACGCTATAAGGCCTCATAGCGGTCATTCCAGAAAACTGCACAATCAAAAACAATCCGTTGACCAACACGAACGCTTTCATTGTGGGCTTCTTCAGAATCTCTCTTAGTTTATCGCAGGTGCTTGCTGGTGGATGTGTGCATTTCGTGTTGGCTTGGATACAGTCGTCACACGACCGCGAGTGTTCACTGTAGCGTTGCAATGCAAAAAATTCCGCTTGAACCGCCTTGGGTGGAACCCACCCACGCAGCCATTGCAAAGATTTCCTAGCGTCGTCAGGGCGATTTTTGGACAGCAACCAGAGTGGTGTTTCAGGAATCTGTTAGAGAAATCTTGATAAGAAAATATAAAATAAAAGTTTTGTAGTGGAAACTCACGAAGCAAATAGCAAACATTGCAATAATAGGAACAACCAAGCAAATTAACGCTACATTCCGCCACTCCAGTACACTTCCCAGAAAATAAACGATGAAAAGGCCAAGCATCGATGAGATGCCAGAGCTCGCGACTAGCATTCCTCGAATCGAAGGCTGACTGAAAACAGAGATACCGATGATGATAAGAGCTGAGCTTTAAAGTGAACCTTACCAAATCTCCCCTATGTAAGTGATGATGGGCGCCTCCATCAAACCGATTCCCAAGCCAAACAAAGCTGTCGCAATAAAAACCATTTCGATTGACGACGCATTGTACATCAGCGCCCATGCGATTATGTGCGGTATGTTGACGACAATCATTGCCCTTTTACGACCGAGAGCTTCCCCAAGCCATCCAGAGAAACAGCTTCCAACCGGTTGACAAATGAACGCAAGGCTCCCCAACCACGATGATTGCGATGGCGTCATATACAGGTATTCGTTTGGATTATGCACTTTGTCGATGCCGGTCAGCGCTGGTATGACAATCGTTGGAAAGGCCAATGCCAGTCCAAGGTCCAAAATTAAAAAATTCTTGATGGTTGTCGCAACAATCTGCGCGAAAGCAGCACGACAGGACCCAGCTTCAGGTTTGCCTTCGCTCATGATTCTAGAATCGGAAAGTGAAAGCAATTTGTCAGCGAGATTGTTTCCCGCCAGACCGCAATGTCGGCAAACAAAAAAGATTTGAACGCGTCAATGTCAATTGTCTGACAATAAACTCAATTCATTTTGGAGTGTTTGGCGAGCAAACACAAGCGCTTTGATAAAAATCGTACAAACTGGTTTGAATCACAACCAACAAAAAATCGTATCGAACGAACGTGGCTCACGTGTTGCTGCTTTTTTCAAACGATTAGTTCCCCGTTCGGGATATCCCAATAATTTGCCGAGAATAATAACGAAGTTTTAACAAGCGTCGATATTCAAAGTCAGCACACAAAATTTTAAACAACCGGAAAATGCGTGAACGAACCGCACTGAGGGCGATGAATTGCCTTCGAATAAATCAGAATTGTACCAAACGATGCGCAACAAATGGGACCTAAAGCTGAACTGAAATGACAAATACATCAGAGCAGCCGGGCTACAATATGCATAGATGTTAATCACGCAGATCTTCGCCGCGATATGCTTTTCGCACTCAAGCATCAGTCAAACGTTTACTCTGGTGAGATGTATCGCTGCCGAAGCGATGATTTAATTTTATTTTTATTTATTAGATTGACTCCTTTTGAATTCCACTTATTTTGTTTAAATTTTCATTGAGGTGGCCGGTTCTTGCGACAAAAGAAAAAAAAGAGCCATAAATATTAATTTTCCCCAAAAATCATTGTGTGTTTATTATTTGGGATGGGCTACGCCCTTTTGTCATTAACGTAAGCGGGGTTGTCCCAGCCATTGGTTTTCGCTGAAGCATGAACGGGATCTTCAACGGTCTGACCTGCCTTGTAAGCACCTTTTGGAATTTTGAGGTCGAATATTGACTTGGAATCGTCTGCGAAATGATTTTCGATCTCTTCCAGGGTTCTGCATTCAGTTTCCGGGAGCAGAAAGTAAATGCATATGAATCTGAAATCCAAGGATGTTGTAAAGACTTGCACTGAACTGGAATGCTTCTGAACTTACCCGATGAAAGAAAAACCACCGTAGAACCACGCAACTCCTGTTAGCGACAGCCACATTTCTAGATTGTAGTACGTTTTAGTGGAGAAGAACCAGAAAACGTAGGCAATCGCTGCCGCGATTCCGCTTGCATAACTTCTCGACCTGAAAATTATTGTTTTCATTGATAGCTTCGGGTCAACTGGCGTAGTCTACTCACTTGAAAGGGAATATCTCGCTCATAATCAGCCATGGTACGACGAGCAAACCAAGTGATGAGCAGAAGTTCAGCGCAATGAAGGTATAGAGTGGGAAGTAGTTGCCTGTCACGTGAGTCGTAGTGTTTGAAGCCAATTCGAAGGAATTGATGCCAGCTGGAAGATGCAAGTGACCGAAGATGGCCAGAGCAACGCAACATATCACTGTACCCATTGTTGAGATCAAAGTGATCAGTCGCTTGCCGGTGAAGCGAATGGCGCAAACTAGCACGACGTTGGAGAGGAGACCAACGAAGCCCATGAGGACAGTGGCCCAGTTGGCGTCAATGGGGACTCCGTATGCCATCAATATTTGCACGGTGAAAGGTCGCATAGCAGTCGTTGCACAAAACTCAGCAATCACAAAGAGGCAAATGACCAATAGGAAAGCCTTCATGGTGGGCCTTTTCAGGATCTCTTTGATTCGTTCGCCTGTGGTTGGCGGCGGATGCGGGCATTTCATGTTCGCTTTGATGCAATCTTCGCACGAATTGGCTTGTTCATTGTAGCGTTGCAGTGCGGAAAACTCATCTTGAACCGCTCTGGGTGAGACCCATCCACGTAACCATTGCAGGGATTTCCTTGCGTCTTCTGTGCGATTTTTGGAGAGCAACCACAGCGGAGTTTCAGGAATCTATGGAAGGCGCCATTTTCGATTTCCAAAGATTCAACGCTGAACTCAATACTCACGAAACAAATAGCGATCATCGTTATGATTGGAATGAATAAGCAAATCAGCGCCACATTCCGCCATTCCATCAGACTGCCCAATACGTAGACCATGAAAAACCCACCTAAACCTGAAATGCCTGCACAAGCGACTAGAACACCACGAATTGATGGTTGGCTGCCAGGAATCGCAATGGGTTATCACTTGTTCGACAAAGAATACCTTCTGGGTCTCACCAAATCTCACCGATGTACGTAATCAGCGGCGCCTCGGTCAGACCAGTTCCAAAGCCAAAGAGGCCCGTTGCGATGAAAACCATCTCTATGGAAGACGCATAGTACATCATCAACCACGCGACGATGTGCGGAATGTTCACGAAAATCATCGCTTTCTTCCGACCGAGTACTTCGCCGATCCACCCGGAGAGACAGCTTCCTATCGGCTCAACCATGTAGGCCATACTTCCCAGCCAGGATGCCTGAGATGGCGTTAGCATTAGATACTCGTTCGGATTGTGTACCTTATCGATACCCGTCAAGGCCGGAATGACGATCGTTGGAAAGGCCAATGACAGGCCAAGGTCAAGAATCAAAATGTTCTTGAAGGTGCTCGCCACAATTTGCGGCAAAACTGTCCGAAACGGACCAGCTTCGGGCTTCTCAGCTCTCCCATTACAAGCGATGCTCCTAAAAGCAATTTTGAAAAAAGCGACATGAGCGAAATAATCAAACGAGAGCACCTTATTCAAGGTCAAACCCAACACTCGATTATATGAACGTGTCGTCGTTTGTTTCGAAAAAAACTGAATTATTACTTTGCCGAGCACAAGCTAAAAACAGACATTTTTTCAGCAGCTCGAACTGCTTTGAATCGCAAAATAAATCGATTTGGTCGAATGAACGTCACTCACATATTGATGACTTGCTGAGCGAAATATGGAAGTCGGTGAAAATGCCAGTGGATTTGAGTTCCGGGTATAACAAAATGATCAAATCTTGATGAAAAATCGCCTAACACTGAAGCACCAGAGACGAGATTCGACGGAGCGATCGAGATCAACTGCGAACGATGCACAACGAGAGAGACCCAAAAGTTGACTGAAACGAAGAGGCAACAGTGTCGGTGTTCGGAACGACGTTTACAAAACATCCAAATTGTAGCCGAATTTGCAATGCAAAGGTGATTATCGCCCCCATCAACGGCATTCACCAAAGCGACCGACAACTTTGCTTGCACGTGCTGTGTCATGTCATTACGTATAGCGATATTTTATGCGACAAACAGCAGAACGATTGCCGGAGTCGTAAAATAAAATGCGTGTAAACTCATGGCTGGTATGAACCGGTGCAGATCACAATGCGCATTGTCTTTCATGCGTGCGTTTTGCATATTTGAATTTGCAAATTTTGATTCCTAATTTTTAGGCAGATCTGGTTCGCTCAATTCATTCAGCGAGAATAAGCGACAAGAGATTTCATGAATGTCAAACAAATGCTCATGAGCATCAGCCTCGGAGTACGACTCTTTAAAGCCAAACAAACACGATGCTAGCTTTATTAAGACCGTTAAACTTTCTTTGCGTATCGCTTGCGCGCTGCGCACGTACTAATTAACCCTATTGCTGACAATGTCCTCTCGTCATAGCTATTTTTGGAATGAGTACCGGTCGTTTGACTCGGGCCTTTGAAGTGGATTACATATGTAGAAGACCTTCGAAAACACCATTGGAGATCATCATTGGTTCTGCAAAGTCTGTCGTAAGGGACGTCTACATCGGAAAGACGCGTGCTTCAATGTTTTATTACTTGGCGCTGGTGCTCAGCGCCTCGTAATCAGTTCTCTTGTAATTTATAAAGCAAACTTATTCCCCAGGCGTTTGTGTTCATATTGTGGATTGCTCTTCGTTTTAGTCTGGAGTCTATTCAAACAAGGACTGACTCTCTTTGTCATGTATGAAAGCACTTGGCCATCATAAAAGCTACAAAGATTGCCTTTGTTCAATCATTATCTTTCACTTGGATCATTAACGTATTACAAATGAAAGTCAATTCTGCTTTAAAATTGTAATTAATCGGATTTAATGCCTGAGATAAAAGTCGTGTCTTCGCGCCAATGCGAGAGAGTAAGTAACTACGGCTATCACTAAGAAGAGCCGCTTAGTATTTAGCATCGTCGTCATCATAAACGCTTTTGGGGGCTTCGAGGTGAGATTTTTGGATTTTGATGTCAGTCATTCGCTTGGATTCGTCTGTGAAATGTATTTCGATTTCTTCCAGGGACCGACCCTCGGTTTCTGGCAACAGGAAGTACATCACGATGAAGCTAGAGATTTGATAATGAAACTGAAAGCAGAAGAGAATAAATTCGTTCCGGACTCACCCTAGGATACAAATGACGCTGTAGAAGATTGCCGCACCTGGCATAGACAACCAGGTCTCGAGATTGTAGTAAGTTTTGATTGAAACAAATGACATGATGTAGGCATTTGCTGCCGCGATTCCAATTGCAAAGGCTCGAATTCTGTAGACCGAGTTTGAATTAATTTAATTAATGAAGGAGATCAATCATCGAACTTACCTGAACGGGAATATCTCACTCATTAGCAGCCAGGGAATTGTGGCGAGACCCGTTGAAGTAACGAAGTGTAGCACAAAGAACACATACAAGGGGAAGTGGTTGTCCGCACCGATGACGGTTTCAATGTTCCCGAATGAGCTAATGCCCGCCGGCAAGTATGTAAATCCATGAATTCCGAGCGCGAGGCAACAAGCAGCTGACCCCAGCGCGGAGACAAGTATGATTCGACGTTTCCCGCAAAATTTGATGATGCAGACAAGGACGACGTTAGCGATGATTGATATGAAGCCCATGATGGTGGTGGCCCAGTTGGGATCGATCGGTACCCTGAATGCTTTTAAGATCTGAACTGAGAAGGGTCGCATTGAATAAAGCCCGGAGAATCTCGATACGACAAAGATGACGTTGATTAAAAAAAATACTTTCATCGTGGGTTTATTCAGAGCTCCTTTGAGTTTCTCGCGGATGGTCGTCGCACGATGCGTGCATTTCAAGTTGGTTTTTCTGCATTCATCGCATGAGAGTGACGTCTCGTTGTGGCGCTGCAGACTGGTGAATTCTGGTTCGACTGCTTTCGCAGAGACCCATCCACGGAGCCACTGCAAAGCCTTCCGGGCTTCTTCAGTGCGATTTTTGCTGAGCAGCCAACGGGGCGAGTCAGGAACCTGCGGAGTTAATGATGAGTGGCATCGAGTGAGCGAGAAGTTAAGAGAAGCTTACAAAGCAAATGGCGATCATCGCAGCAATCGGAATGATCACACACGGAATAGCCACCTTTCGCCACTCCATCAAACTGCCCAAGAGGTAGACGAGGAAAACACCAAGCATTACAGCAATACCGCCAGTAGACATCAGAATTCCTCTGATCGACGGCTGACTGCGAGAGAGAAAAGAGAGACTTCGGCTGGATTGGCATTACAAATAAACCTCCGGGTACTCACCAGATTTCTCCGATGTAAGACATTATTGGCGCTTCCATGAGACCAATTCCCAGTCCGAAGAAAATCTCAGCACTAAAAATCATCTCAATGGACGAGGCGTAGTACATCAGCAGCCAACCCACGACGTGAGGAATGTTTACGAGGATCAATGACTTCTTTCGTCCAAGCACCTCGCCTAGCCATCCCGAGATAAAGCTTCCGACCGGTTGGCATATATACGTAATGCTGCCGAGCCACGATGCTTGAACAGGCGTTAAATGTAGATACTCGTTCGGATTGCGGACTCTGTCGATGCCAGTCAGGGCGGGAATGATGACCGTCCCGTAAGCCAGCGATAATCCGACATCCAACAGCATAAGATTCTTGATGCTGCTTGCCAGAATCTGCGGCAGAACAGCTCGGAAGGGACCAGCCTCCTGCTTCGGAGCTTCTTCTTTGGAATCACTTCTGGAAGATTGGTTCCGTTGATGCGTCAAAGCATAACTACGGCAGACACTTTACTCACTTCTCTTCGCTCATGACAAACGAGGGGAGAAACTAGAAAATATTTTTCGATGCAACTTATCGGAAGTCTAAAATTAAACTAAATTGATGCCACTGCACCGAATCACTGCATCAGATTTTGGCCATTCAGCGTTTGTCAGATTGGCTGTACCGCAACAGTGTTGCGGCAACACTTATCAAACGTCTGAGACGCTGTGATAAGACACGATTGCTTGATAACGCATGAGAGATCGTTGTCTTGAGAATGCAATGGAACCAATGGAACAAAAACAGCCTTTTTCAATATTTTTTCATTTCGTTGAAGATCCCAGGAAGAGTACGGCATCTCTTCGACTTTGAACGAAATCAGCTGGGAAAATTGAAGTCTTAGAGGCCGGGAACACAGTTTTTATTTACGGAATAATTGGCTAGTCGATAGAAAAATTCGATGGAAATTTCAATCTGTTGAGATAAAAGTCGTATCTTTACGCGAATGCGAGATAACAAATTGGGACGGCTATAACTAAAAACTGCTGCTCAGCATTTGACGGCACCATAGTCCGCAACACTCTTAGAGGCTTTTGGCAGCTTTTGGATTTTGATATCAGTCATTCGCTTGGTTTCGTCTGTGAAATGCATTTCGATTTCTTCCAGGGACCGACCCTCGGTTTCCGGCAACAGGAAGTACATCACGATGAAGCTAGAAATTTGAAAGTGAGACTGAAGGCAGAAGAGAATAAATTCGATCCAGACTCACCCCAGAATAGAAATGACGCTGTAGAAGACTGCCGCACCTGGCATAGACAACCAGCTCTCGAGATTGTAGTAAGTTTTGGTGGAGGCGAACGACATGACGTAACTAAGTGCCGCTGTGACTCCGATAGCGAAGGCCCGGGATCTGTAGGTCACGATTGAATTACTCGAATCAGCCAAGCTTAAGATTGAGGTCGGTCTTTAAACTAACCTGAAAGGGAACAGCTCACAC
>JANSTV010057057.1:0-43165 GCA_027564135.1 Lestremia cinerea | reverse complement strand
ATCAAAACCGAAGGAAGATTCTTGACACAAATAAATCTGGATGAATTCATTATTTCGGTTTATGATGAAGCTCTGTGTATCGAATGGGCCACGATACCGCATTACCGTTCCTGTTTCATCGGGCGTCTTGTAAATAATAATTACCATTATCCGCTTATGGCTGGTATTGTAGTGAGGGGCAGGGGAGACGGGGGGTGTGGGGTGAATGGCCTACTCGATGATATTCATTCCACGGAACAGTCGTAGGTGGAGGATATCGGCATGAATCGCAATCAAGAACCGCGGCTTCCTCACGTTTTGGCGATTCGACTGGACCTCTCATGAGAAATTCCTGTTCGGATAGTTTTGGATAACTCCAGATTTGGGTAAATTCGAAGCAACCCGGACTAGTTTGGACAACTTCGGACTAGTAGATGTAGATCAGGCTCACATCAAATATGTGCGTTGTTTAAATTGAAAAGGACTGCTTTCTTCTGTTTCCGATTTTCGATTATCTTTCTGGTGAGCGAGTGCCACTGAAACTAATTGAATTTGATTTGAATGAACTCCAAAGAACAGCAAATTGTATTGACTGATTAAGTGCATTGACTGGAACGAGAGCACTGTTGACAATGCGAGCTTGAATATCATGCAACTTGAACTCGCAATGAAAAATGGTGTTTTGGAAAATCCGAAGCACCCAATTCCGCTCCCATTCAAAATCATCCAAACGAATATTATGATGAATGCGAAAATGTATTGAAATCAATCTTACTTTGTCGGCAAATTTAAATTGATTTCCCGTCGCTTAATTTGGCTGTTGCGAAACTTTTGCACCGAAAACTGGAAATGTTCCACTGCGAACGTTCAATGAGTTTGTTTGGAGCGAAGTTTTAATCGAGCACTAATCATTTTCGTTCGTTCCGACCAGCACTCATTTTCCGATGATTCTGGTTGGACAAACAGAACGCTCTGGATTTGTTGGAATATTTTAACATATTTGCAGATTGGATATCCCATCGGGTTGATGCCAGTCACCGACCAAGGTGAATTATTAACTGGCTGATGCTGCTAGTTGAGCTGAAATACTGTTGTTGCGGAATGAATGTCCGTTTGTTTGCAAGAGTCGCTTTCGTGCCATCGATTTTGTGTTGGAGCAATGGCTCCAGGGCGAATTCCGCTGGAGCTGATCAAATGAAATTGGCTCACTGAAATTAACAGAGTACAGATTGAACCGCGCCAGATCCAAATTGATTGATGCGAAATGGCCCATGCGGAAATTGTCCGCCCAGCCGAATTGACAAACCCTCTCCATTCATATTCAAATTCAATAAACGAACTCGTTTCACTGCCATTCCACCGCAAAATGCCATTTCAATTTGAAACTAATTTCATTTGCAATAAAATTCACATTTTCAAATGACAACCAGCCCGCCGATACAACGATCATCCATTGACATTATAGACGCCAGCGAATGTGTAATAATGATTGCGGTACGATGAACTCTTTCAATTCGCATATTTCGCTCCATCTGATGCTCGCTACGCACACGCATTTTGGCATTTTGTCAGCACTTTATTATTTCATATTGTGTTCATTTCAAGTGAAATGAAGCACTTTCACAGCGACGAATAACATTATCGTTGGAAAGTCAACGGCAGCAAGGCAAGCGGCGAAAGAAAAAAAAACAGTATAAAACTGTTGAACATAAAATGCCCATATTTTGATGGAGCAGCCGCGAAACGAATAGCAGAAAATGGAAATTGTTATTCAAAGAGGAAAATATTTATTAATATTTGTCGCATTTTAACCTCATTTTGGGAAATTGAGCTAACGTTTGGCATGCAAATCGCTTCGAGTACGAGATCTAACGGGGAGTATGGCGACGCCATTTGACTCAATTTCGCATCGAAGAGCTATCATCCGTTCGGAACTGCCTGATCTCCTCTGAGCTTTCGAGACAGTCTTCACTTCGGTGAGAAAGTGCAAAGACCGATATTCATGAAACAAAACGGCAGTTAATTTAATGAAAGAATCGAATGAAATAAGCTTATGCCGACCACCGCACAATTGATGTTGCTGGTCGAAAACTGGAGCTTATTGTATGCACATTCCTTGTATGCATTTTGACCGGCAAAATAGAAATCATTAACTGAACAATGCCCTTTTCAAATGGCCAAAAAACAATTAAAAACTTTTCATATTATTTACTAATGAAAAGCTCCCTAGAAGGATACATCGTAGTGATGGCTAAAGCATACAGTGTGCTCCCAAAATAAATACCGGAAAGCGTCGAACAAAAACTAAGACGCTGCGCTGCGGCCGGAAATGATTAAGCTTGAGATTCGTCAAAATTGCTTGAAGCTTTTCCATTCACTTTTGGGACACACTGTGCCCACAACCAACACACATTCATTTCGCAGTTTGCCCTCATTGAAGCAAATCATTCATAGAACATACCTCGAGTGGACTCCCCCTCCCCCTCTCGCCTCCACAGGCAAAGCTTCCTTCTTGAATAATCTCTTTCGATATCGAACTAAAACCGATCGAAATGGATAATGACGAGCAGAGAAAAAGTGCTGAGAACTGTTTAATATTCGTTCCATATTAGTCTCAAACAGCACAGATCCCATCTGAGAGTTACGTGAAAATGGTTGACACAGAGTTGTGAGACCTATTTCGCCGAAACGAAAGTCATTTCCGACGTTCTGGGAAAATCAATTCCACGAGTAACTTGATGAGTATCTACGAAGAGCTTGCATCATCTCGTCATTGCCTCAGGGCTCTCTCGATGCTAGTCGCGACGAGAATAGGCCTCAATTAAAAGAAAAATGTGTATTACACGATGCATGATTGATATCAACTGTTCGTTCCAGTTTTGAATCTAATCAAAATTCTGTCAGAGTCTTGCGCCAAAGTCGTACAATAATTTTCAGTTGGCATCGCATGGCAAATGTGAAATGTATGCGCTAAATGTGGATATCAGAGATGGAGGAGCATCGTCATTTTTTTTTCTCTTTTCTCTTGTGTACTCGTTATAGGGGTGATAGTGGATATGCGATACGGCGAGCGTTACTTTACGCAAGGTGAACCGCTAGCATGAACATCGCTATCACGAACAAACGTTTCTCAAATGAATAGACCAAAAATGGAAATATTATTTAATTTAATATTCATTCGCACGATTGCAAAAATATTGCTTTTATTTGTCGTTGAATATCGTTCACGATTCCCCATGAATGTGCTGCCGTTTGTTTGTGTCATTTTCGCTGAGCGTTCAGAGCAAAATTTAATATCCGATTCGAGTTGATGTGTCGCCAGTGTGTCAGTGTGCTAGTGTGCGACAGCCTAGCCCATCCCAACTCCAACCCCTCCTCCCGAAAAACTAAGATGCAAGCAATTTTGCTTCATTGAATGCTGACAAAGACGATGGTGGCGACACCAATCACGACTCCGATCATGCTGTAGATGACAACGGAATGCCATAATCGCAAACGATATGCGATTAAATTTTAAATCGACTTCATTACATCACCGGAAATACAGCATGTACACTTCATTCGAGGAATGATACTTTTTGCCCGTCATTTTGTCTGACGCGAAATTTCATCACGAACCAACAGCATCAACAATACCACTCAGCAGTGGCAACAGCAACAACAACATGACGCACTGGCAAAATAACGAATATTCAAATCAGTGGTGAAGAGCAACGGAGAAATCAAAAGAATTAGTCTTTCTGGCATTCCATCGATGCGGGCTCCGAGGGCGAAATACAATTTGACATGTTTCTAGATTAAATTTCGGTGCAATGCAAATCGATGTGAAAAGACCGAAAAATGTTTTCCACTCGGCTTTTTTCTCCTTCGCTATTTCTTTTTGTTCGATTGTCATTCAAACGGAATGAATAAGGTTTCCGTTATTCAGCCATTCTTCGGTTTGTGTCGAAAAGTAACACCCGGGCCCGTCAAGAAGGCAACAATGAGATACCCGAAATTGAATATTGAAATCAAAAGTAAAATGTGTTATATTGCGCTTTAAATGGTTGACTGTTTAGCCAGTCGGTGAGTGGGGAGCGGGGAGTTGGGGGTGCTGAAGACCGACAAAGGAGACAAATTTTTATTTATTTTGTTTCCTTTTCCTTTCGCTCGTTTGTTTGAGAAGCCCGAAGTTCTCCGATGCGGAACTCAAGTGTACCCGAAAAATGTTATTCGTTTTGTGAAAAGCTCTTAAAAAATGTACTATTTTCCCGCAGAATAGTCATCCGTTCTGGATGTTCAAGAGGAATTGCCGAGAGAGAATGTCGAACTCGTTACCAAACTGGCATGTGTCAGCCATGCGTTCAAATGTGGCAGTCAGGGGACGACGCTCTAGATATTCCTCATCCAGGAGTCGAACATCTCAATTCTCGCTAAAACGGGAGAATTTTTGCATCCAACGCTCGATATCGCATTCATGAAAAAGCAATAAATCGATGCCCGGCCAATCATCTCAGTCGCAACGGAATACTTGAGCGCTTCCATTTCGGTGAGATATTGCATTCGCCGAGCAACCGACATCAAGCTAACGGCTCTGTCGACCGACTCTCGTTCCCATTCATCAGCTGAATGAAGCGAAATATTTCTCCGAGAAGAATGAATTAGCCCCGAGGATTGCCTCGGTAACCGACTGCATGCATCGATACCGAAATGATGGAAAATATTTCGGAATATTTTCCTTGCCAACGATTTAATTAAAACTGATAAGACAATGGTGATTGTGGAACGTTTTTCCGGTTTCGGAATGCGCCACGCTCGCTCGTGTGATGAGTGAGAAATTCTATTGGCAGCGAAATTAAAAGCAACACAATGGACCGAAACAATAAATCATTACGATTGCGATGCTCAATGGAGCAGACACGAGTAGTGGGCAACGTTGATGAAATAAGAGCCAAACGCTTACGGTGACTGATCAGACACGCACACACACACATTGGATCGAATTAAATTGGCACATGGACAAAGCTTTGGACGATTGATCGGCTCTTCGAATTGAAACGGTCTATTTCGAGTGACATTCGTCGGAAACGAAAGTAAATAACAAATACGAAAGGAAATCGGCGTTGGAACAACAGCTCTGTCGATGCTACACATTCGAAAATCAACCGAGAGCCGTCTACGATGAACTCCAATTGCGATGCTATCGACACAGCTCGCTGCCATTATTGTATCTTAATGGTATTGTGTTTGGCTCTGACACTGCTGATGGCTTCCCTTCGGAGAGGACGGCATTTTGTTTGCTTAAAATACTCGCTTTCGATTTTGTCGGTTGGCAGTTTATGCGAGCCGAACGACAGAAAGTTTCTCTGTCGTTCTCTTCGGTGCTGCTCGAATGTTTTTCTCCGAATCAATGAAACCGTAAACAAACTCAAAGGACAATTCGAAAACAATGAAAAGTTGCTCTCGCGCTGCCACCAGTTTTTGGCTTCGCAATGAGAAGAAAATCATAAACAACACATCAGCGCACACATAGACACATACATTCACACACAAGCACACACACACACCACCACCGATTTGATTTCATTTCTTGGCCACCGTTGTTTACCAGGCAGCCAAAGAAAGAAAACAAGAAAGAAAAAAAAACCAATTCAACTTCATCCTCTTCCAGCGAACTGTCATTTGGTATTTTAAGCGGAAGCACGACCTTTCCCCTCAGGGCAGCGCGCAATCAAATATCATTCCGTTCCCAGCAGCACGAATAAAATCCACGAAAATCCATTTCGATTGCTTCGCTGCCATGCCACTGACGAAAATTCTGCGTATTTGTAAGTTCAAATTACGCTCAACATCCGCAAATCGATGAGAGCTATCTTTGCGCATCAACTCATAATGTTATTGTATCGGCTTAGGCAATTATACGACATTTATAATTGATTTATTTTTCTTAATTGATCAGCTGTTTGTTTTGAAAATGACACAACGATTTTCGCATTGGCTGATACGACTTCGCAACGCAAGCACTTACACTGGCTCTGGAAAACCAACAGTCACAACAAACACCGAGACGAGGTGAAATCGTAAGCAATATTTCGGCTCATAAATACTCCATGACTGTTCCCCTCCAATAAATCATTTCCTCCTGCTTAAAAACTAAGCGCCATTCGGTGAGATTGTTGACGTTTCGGTATTGAGACATCGAACGTAATAAATTAATTGAATGCATTACAGCTTAGTTATGAACGTTCAACGAGAATCCATTAGCCCAAATACGGCATGGCAAGGTTTATTCGACACACAGATTTCACTCGGGAAATGTGTGCTCACCGAGATTCCTCCGATGAATTTCCCTCGAAACTACAAAGGTCGTTTGTCAAAGGGACGACGTGGCTTTCAAAAGGCCCGACCATACCATTTCTTGCCACCGGGATTTAGCTGGCAACCATCCAGCCGTCGAATGGCTGAACAAATGTGATACTCCAAAGATTCGAGAAGAACATTCATTTTAAGTTTTTATTTTTTGGGTGAAAAATTAAAAAGTCGAGAAAAAAACTATTTGAATCTCGTTAAAACTGGTTGAATATCAATTTGCATAAATATTTTTCGGTAATGATCCTTTTGCCAATGGTCCCATCGCTGGGAGAGGTCTGCTTTGCGGTTGTCCGTCTGCCGGGATGTGTTTGCCAATTCAATCAAGCGCCAGCCTTTACGGTCTCATTTTCAAAAAGCTGAGAGTTTTCCAGAATAAATAAAGCAAATGAATTTGTTTGAAATCAACGAATGAATCTGTCCCGCCCGAATAACTGTCGGAATGACTAGAGGACCGGCCATAAAAATGTCCAACACTCGACTGCGACGGCATGAGCAACTTTCTGATGACCGAATTGGATTTCGAGGTAACCGGTGAAATTCATAATAAATTTAATTTTCAATTTTGAATGATTCAACCGCTGGACCGGTCGGTGGTGTATGCATGTTGAACACCATTAAAAATCACTCTTTTGTTTGCGAAATGTGTGTTTGGCCCCGTTTCGATGTTCAACGACGATGAACACCGCTGCGGTGACAAGGATGAAATGTGTTTTGCAGGTAAATGACTCGGCTCGACTCGGATTTTGACGCGTTGAATGGACCAGCCAGTCGCACTGATTTGTCAATGTTTTGAATTTGCAGCAGCGTCATTATGACAATGTCGTGTTCAAGGCGTGTGAGTGCGGGATCGATTGGAGCGCTTGGAAATGGCCAATGATTTGCATGTCAGTCACTCAGAATGAATGAATGACTCGAAACGCAAGCAATTTCCGAGGATTATCCAACATCGCAAATGCAATCATTCGACTTAATTGAACCCAATGCACCCTGCAGCGCTAAGAAATTCCCTGACAAATCAAGCAGAAACATTCTCCACGGCAAATTTATGAGCGAAGAAACTATTCTCCGATTGTCATTCGCTTCAATGGCGCAGATTGTCATTCTGCCAGTCGCCCTGTTCATCGACCTCTCGATGTGAATGCATCGCTGAAATATTATTAGCATATTTCCTCCAGCGTTCGCCACTTTCTCTATATTTTCCATCGTATTTAATCCCAATTTTAATACATGTCTTTACAGTCAACACCAACGACAAAACCAGGCGATTTTAACAAACACAAAATCGAACAAGCACCAGCGAAAACAAGAGCGAAAAAGAAAATTGGAATAAATCGCATTCGCACCCGCCGCACAGGACAACGGCAGGAATCAAAACGACAAAAGAATGAAATGAAACTAAATATTTGCCGTAATAAAGCTTTAGTGCGAGTACGAGTCTTTTTGAAAAGAATTTTTCGTTTAAAACCGTTTCCACTCACGAAAATAATGGCCGAGCGAGAGAGTAAAGGCGAAAAAAGGTTGTGAAAAGTGAAAGAAGACGAAACAAAAAAAAACAAGAAAAATTACGAAAAAACGGAGGAGAAAAAAGCGAGCATCAACCGACCGACCGAGTTGTTCATTTAATCTCGAGTTTCGAGGCATTAATTTTTATTTTTATGGGGTGCATTTTGTACAGCACATTTCGTGTTTATATTGAGCAATTTTGTGAATCAAATTAAATGATAAAAACTAAAAATAACTGCGCGCCAAGAAAGAGAAAGAGAGAAAGAACCGTTGCTGAAACTAGCCATTTATTCGAATTGCATTACATTGTTATTGTGCTTTGCAAATATTTATGGAAAATGCTCCTTCCGTGCACTGGAGCCCCATCATCGACAATCACTTTAATCTTCCGTTTATTGGTCATTTCACGGAGCAATGAACGATGTTCGATGAGCAAAAAAGGGATAAAATAAAAATTGAATAAAAGAAAATTTCGAGAAATTTTTAGGTAATTTTCATTAAATATCCAAAGGCGTCGACGGCAACGAGCAACCGACGTTTCTAGTGAAAAATCGTCTGCATGGCGTTTCTCAGTTCTCGCCTCCTGTCATCGCTTCCTTTCATTTCTGCGAGAAACTCAGCTGTTGTGCAAGGCAGCTGGTGGAAAAAATGATAATTACCAAACGCTACACCGCTGAAATGAAGCAAAAAGCAATGCCGACGGCAACGCAAGAAATTCCGTTTCGAACGACATTATGCTGCGAGTTGCATCCAGTGCATTTTCAGAAAGAGCAAAATTTCAAGTAATTTTTTTCTTTTTTGTTCACGAAAACAACTAGCGCACCGCTGAATGGGATGAGCGACGAAAGCAAACAGCGAAAAATCCTCATCAGAGAGGAGTTAATATTTAATTAGAATCGCAAGAGATAACAATTGGATTTAATGTTCGTTGCAGAGTCTCGTTAGAGTTAGAAAGCCAGCTTGTGTCTTGTTTCGTCATAACAGAGGTTACACCAAGCCATTTATCTCCCTTTCGCCGGCACACCACAATCCCCCTTATCATCAATCCCTGCGTGAAAACGGCATGCACAATTTCTTGCCATTTTTATTTGTGTTTTATTTTTTTCTCTCGTTTCTTATTCTTCTCGTCTGCCTTTCTCCATTCATTTCATCAGCTCACTGAAAATCTGCGATAAAATCCTCGCCATTGGATTTTCTCTTCCTTGCGAGAATAAAACAAAGGGGCGAATTTCAATTAAAAATAAAACTTTTCGTATCGACAAAATCCCGAAGAGAAAAAAAACTCGGCTGCGATCCATTTCGTAATGGAAAAGGACGAGAAGACCGAAGACCGAGAAGAAGAGAGCAACGAAGAAAAAAAGTCGAAGAAAAATGCTGAAATAAAATAGAACGACGAAGAACTCTTGCCAATATCAATCAATGTCATTTTCAAGGTCTTCGCTTGTCGTTCGCTGTGCCATCCTTTTCGAACGGAATTCCGACCAGATGCGACCACGGAATGGTTGGCAACTGCCTGCCACGGTGAATGCTGTGCTACTGAATGAATGCGATTAACTCGCGATGGCTTTAACCAAATTATCTGTACGGGCGACGACGCCACTTGGTTTCTTATCGTGCTCTGCCTTCGGATGAGCAGCAGAGAGGAATTCGATGGAGACATTGTGTCTCGCGAGGGGAAAACTACGAAATGATCGAAGCTTTTCTCGACATTGCGCAGTGGCAACGCTTCCATCCAACCGAGAATGTAATAGAATCAGTCAGTTTTGAATGTTTTGAACATTTTTAGAGCTCTTTTGAACGGAGCCCATGGCATGCCCCACAAAGTGATCAACGGCCAAATCACCAAATCCCAAACCACATAAACTGCCATTGCAACGTTTTCACTTCGACAATTATGAGATTTCATTAAAAAATCATTAAAAACATTATTTTTCAATAAATACTGATAATAATCAGCAAATCCAATTTACGTGTAACTCGACAAAATCCATGAAAATAAACCAGAAAAATGCACTTTATTTACCCGGCAGTTGTCATTAAGCCCGACCCAGGTAGGATTTACCGTCGGAATTTCAATACAGAGATAAATCGAAAAACTGGTCATAAAAATATTTATTTAATTATTTGCTGAATTTCGTCGAATCGGAAAACAGAATTGTGAAAATTTTCATGTAAAATGATATAATTCAAATTGGATTTTTGATAAAAATGAAAAATAATGTGCATCACGCACGGTTTCACTAATGGAGTCAGAATTACTTCCTGCGATGGCCGTAATGACCAAATCGGATCCGATCCGTGGCCGAGTTTCTGGTCGATTCAAAGAGACAGAACAACGTCAGGTTTAAAACAGATGTCATTGACAAATTGCCGGTCATTGTCGAACGCCCCACCCCAGCAATTCATTATCGAAAAGAGGTGTTGCTTTACACCGCATCGGTGGGATGTACTTAATTCCAGGCAGCAACACCAAATCAATGATTAAATACCCCATTTGCAAATAGTATTTACATCGGACTGCATCAAAATTCGATATTTAGTTGGCTGCCAACCGTCGACTGCAATTCAAACGAAATTTTTCTGAGAAAAATATCGATCGTGAAATCGACACGCAACAGTCAGCAGCAGGAAGCAGTTTTTAATTAAATCATTGTCAATTTCAACATAAATATTTCACAAATGAAAAGAACCCAAAGCGTTGCAGGAAAAACACAGCGGTGACAAACGAACGGTTCGCCACTTTTTCATCAATTCCATTGCTGTCACGTGGCTGAGCTGCGTCCCTTTTTGTGCATTTTCATTCGCATTTTTTCCGCGCGTCGTCCGGCAATTCATTTTTTTTTTTCGTCGCATCGTTGTCGGTTTATTTGTTTATGGTGTTTGTGTGTGTGTGTGTGGCATGTGCGGTGCAATTGTGTGCCAGTGTTCAGTTTTTGCAACGGTTTTGATTTATTTATGCGGCAACTAAAACTATGTAATTCCATCGTGGACACGTAGCCAACAGTCATTCGAGAGCGTTCAACCAAAACCCTTGAAACCGAAAAAGCGACTATCAAAAGTGATATAAATTGCATGGGCGATTACATTAATTAAATAAATTATTTATGAGAATGCAATTGGAACACATGTTGACGCTTGTTGTTTTCATGATTTTTCACTTTTCATTCGTGAAATGTGACAATGAAATGATTGTTTCGACAATGGCGACGACGACAACGACGACCACTATGCCATCAACGACGACATCGACACCATCCATTTGGACACCGTGGTCGTCATTGGCCGCGGCAGCAGAGTCCCCAAGCAACGCAACCATGAACCCAGTCATAGGCCATTTCGTTCAGACGATTGCGGCCATAGTCAACCGTCTTGGATGGACGTAAGTGAGATTCCCAACAAATTTTACACGCGCGAACGGACATGCATGTTCATGACCTGGCGGTCATAGTCTGCGACGCCGTCCATTAGATCGTCGCGTCAACAATTGCACGCCAGCTAATGGATTCGCAATTAGTCGCCATTCGCCCGTCAGGCGATTCTATTAATACGACTTTGATGGCATGTCTGGGACGAGGCGTGCATTCATCCACCAGTCTCGCTTACCTGCTTTCAATGGCGAAGCCAATTTTGTTATTTCGCCTACCCGGCATTCAATGCGAATAGAAAAACCGCACACGATTTTCCATCGTTTTCGCTGCTCACCTTCGTTTTCTCCGCTTCTCTCAAAAAGAATGATTTACGAAATGCTGCATGACGATGAGCACTGATTCAAATTGGAAAATAACTGCACCTGGTTCATCTCATACGACAATCGACGATGCCATTCAAAACAGAGCACACGACATATTTGCACATCACGCTCAGCAGCGGAATAGTTCGCAGGCATTGCGCGCCCATATGCATTTCAATAATTTAACCATTTTCCATTTGATCGAACCAGAAATGGAATATTTTCCATATTTTATTTCGAATCGAATATTTGATTTCTTTTGCTGCGATTTGTGTTTCATTTTTCTTTTTATTTTCTGTCTCGCTTCTTTCTGTTGTTGCGAGCTGGAGATACGTACGTAGACGTGAATGATTTGCAAGCGTTCAGGTGAATGGTCTGTTGCTTGCATTTTTAATGAATGCTACGATGGGCTTTGCTGGAGTGACGCGTCCAAAGGAAGACCGGCACGGTGCGAAGTTCAATTCTTTTGTCCCTTTTTTGCTTCGCCTTTTTCTCAAGTCCGTTCGGTCAAAACAAAACAACACACATAAATCATTTGTTTTGAATGGGCAATCCCATTGTTTTTTTCTTTTTGCAGCGACGAAAACACCAGCAGCATCGTCAACACAATCCGAGACAATGTCCATCCTCGATTCTTCACGATGATAACTGCATTCGTGAACACCATACGATACATGGCTCGGAGCGTGTACATTGCATACGAGTGGAATTATCCCGAATTGAAAATGAGCCAATGCCTGACGAGACACGTCCGACGGGAATATCCGGAATTGGCAAGAAACATAAATTTACCGAATGCATTCAAGCTGGGCTATGGCATTTTCACGACACTCGCTGAATACGTCAATGCGTGGATTTACGAGAGGCAGGATGAGGAAGAGGTGATGGAGAACCGCGTTGGGGCCAAGGTAGCTGAAGTGGCGCAGAGTCCGAGTGCTGTTGGGGAATATTACTGGCCGACGAGGTACATGAATGTGGCCGATGGAGCCAGACCATTTTACATCAGCGGCGATCGGCGGCTTGTGGGTCAGGTTCCATGGGTCCGGAAGAGGAGGAGTCTCCCGTTCAGCTCGAGTTTCAGATCTGAAGTAGATCGACGGCAGGCTGATGATCAAAGCTACATCATGACCATTCGGAAGCGACCAGTTCCAACACCAACACCAAAACCGGAAACCGAGGAAGAGGCCGACTCTATTGATTTCGAAGAGGATCCCAGTTTCTTTGATCTGGATGATATGCTATTCGGAAGCTTTGGGATTTACACGAAACACATGAGCCGTTACAGCCTTCCGTATTGCTCGAAGCAATATTTGATCAATGCCTTTCGGCGAATCATCCCATTCATACTCGGCATAGAATAATTGCTTTTTCACTCTTTTGAATTCTGTTTTTTTGAATAAATCAAAATTTTGAATAAAATACATTCGTTGCGTTTGAAATGAGAGTGTTCGATCGACGAAGTGCCTATCTGTTTGCGGTGAGAATTATTTGAGATGATTTGCTCAGCTGTGCGACATCGACGTAGCATTGTGACGTTGAGAGGGAGCAAACAGATACTGTTATTTGGCTGAAGGTGGAAAGTGAGTAAAACAATCGTTACAACTTGATGAAAAATTTATTCGTTTATGATTATTGTTTGTTCGCCAATCGGCTGCGAACCCAAGCCTCGCCGCAACATCGCCTGAAATAATTCACAAAAGTGGCATTCCGATGACTGACACAATCAATAATACGAACCATTTCACTCTGAGCTGGAGTCTGGATCGGAGGAAGAACCTGAAGGCGGGTAATTCAGTGATTGATCTGCGAAGGATGGATAGAATTGATCGTATTGTGGCGCTGCCTGTATGGAACCGATGGCCACAAGCAGAGCAATGATCAGGACCAAAACAGAGGATCGCATCGTTTGATGAAAATGGAGTCTGAAACGGTCTCGAGTCGACTGTTGGTTGAATTGATCTGGCATTCGCTTTTATAGCAAATTTAGAAGGCAATTCCAATCAAACGATAGCAGATGCAGCCTTTGTCTTGAGCGTTGACCTGGCTGACCTCGTATTGACTCGCAAAGCAAACACCGGATCTTCAATGAAACCACTTGTTGAAAATTGTTCCAACAAATTGACTGAGAAAAGGCCATTCGCTTCCAAACTCGTCCATCATTTCGGAGTTTCTCATTCTCGAAGGGGCTCAAGAGCACACAACAACGAAACACGATCAACAATTTGATTGTCCATAAATCAGACGCAATATCTTGTTTAATATTTCAATGAAGAAAAAGAAATCAAAATATAAAAAATGCTGCAAGACACAGGCAACCGATGTCAGTGTGAAGGAAACCCATTTTATTGCACTTTGTTGAAGGTTAACGTTCGCTTCGACAGTCCAGTATTTGGCACGATTTCATCGATCCATTCTGGCTCAATGGCGGTTACACAGCGCATGTATGTTCGACCAGTTGTGACTAGCTCGGTGAACAGAACGAACTTTGCCCGTGGCTTGCCCGACAAGATGCTCGACGGATGAATTTTGGCTCGATGGCGATGCGAGAGCGTCACATAATGATTCTCGCGCTGGAGCTCGGCGATGTTTGTGAACATTCCGCTAATCAAACATTTTCGAACCTGAAAGAAAACGATTAGTAAGAACCTTCCAACGACCTTCCGGTTGGGTGCCGCCCCCTACGAACCTGATCGAAGTTATTGCCACAACTGGCAAAATCCAAACTGAGTCTCTCGCAAATTTCGCTCAACTGCTTCCGCACCTCGGAGGCATATTGTAGATTGCGAGAATTCACATAGTTTTCCTGGCACCACATTTTCGGCTTTTCTATTTTTCGAAATGCTTTGAACGCATTCAATAATGTTAAATGATCACCGTGTTTATTTTCGAATTTGGCGTGAGCTGTTAGAGCATCAGCTCGCTTTTCGCTGTCGTAATGATGCTGGAAGATTTCCTCGCCAGAGAGCAGCGCCACAAGACTGAGCATCTGCGGAAGAAAATCGCATTTAGTTTCAATTCAATTGAGATCGGCTTATTCGATGCTCACCTCTTCGAGACAACCAAAGCTAGGGGCGGACAAAAGGATTTTACTGTATTTTGGATCCAACGGAAATTTCGACATATTCCTTCCCAACTGAGTCAAATCATTGCCTTTCCCTTGTCGAATGGCACCCAGCAATCGGAGCTGTTTGACCGCATTCTCAATGGCGGTCGGAGATGGCTTGTCGATAAAATCAAATTTTTCACAGTCAATACCGAGCGCCAGCAATTGCAGAACGGTTGTTGCGATGTTGCTCCTCAGGATCTCTGGCGTTGAGCACAGCGGCATCGCGTTGTATTCGCTTAGCGAATACGTTCGATAGCAGACCCCAGACGATTCACGACCAGCACGTCCGCATCGCTGCCACGCTTGGTCTCGCGATATTTTCAGAATTTTCAATGTGTCCATTCCGGTAGCTGGATCGTGAACGCGTCGCTTCACTACGCCACTGTCGATGACGTATTTGATGCCTGGTATCGTCAAAGATGTCTCCGCGATGTTGGTACTGATGATGACCTTGCGAATTTTGTCCTGCGCCAACGGGGAGAACACGTCCATTTGGCGATTCTGCGGCAATTGTGAGTAGAGTGGAAATACTCGAATGCCTGAATTTCCGACGTGCGGCGACTTTGCCAGGCTCCGTATTTGCTGCACCACACCCTCGATTTCCTCTTGACCCGTCAGAAATATCAGAACATCGTGACTGAAAAGCAAACGAGAATCAGCTGATGGTCTTCTGCAGTTTCAGTGAAACACTCACTTTATAGGCGCCGTTTCATGGATTTGGAAGAACGTGGACATGCAGGCGAGCAAGTAGTCACTTTGCGGCTCTTTCGTTTGCATCACTTTGATGGGATGCGTTCGACCTTCGAGGTAAACGGTCTTGCAATTGTTGAAGTATTTTGAAAAATGATCGACGTCCATTGTGGCAGACATGATGATAATCTGAAGTGGAAGCAAATCGTTCTGAAGTGGTCTGTGGCAGAGCACTATAAGCCTCGACGGATACCTTGAGCGGAGACAGGTTGGATTGGCGTCGTATTCGTTGCGCCTCCTTAACGATGCCGAACAGGACGTCAGTGTTGATGGTCCTCTCATGAGCTTCATCCAATATGATGGCACTGTAATTCTTCAGCAGACGATCGGAAAGGGCTTCACGGAGTAGCGATCCATCGGTGAGGAAACGGATTTTTGTGTTTTTTGTAGTGTTGTCTTCGAATCGCACCGTATATCCCACCAAATCGCCCAGTTGACGATTCATTTCTTTGGCAACACGACTGGATATTGTGATGGCGGCAACTCGACGTGGTTGCGTTACAGCGATAACGCCTCGATCCCCTAGACCAGCTTGGTACAAGAACTGCGGTATTTGGGTCGTTTTTCCGCAACCAGTTTCCCCAATCACAATCAACGTTTCATTCTGCATAAGATGCCGCATCAAACTGTGACATTTCGAAATGAACAATAAGCAATGAGTTATTTCCTTCAACCAATTTTTAGGTTATGTTTACATACATTTGTCGCACAGCAAACACTGGAAGATTTTGCCGTTGCGAGGCAATCAATGAATTTTGTGATTTGCCACCGTTCGATGTTCCATTCTGGCCATTCGACGAGGAGCCATTCCGATTTGTTGCTTGCAATTTCTGCTTTTTCGCTTGCTGTTGGGCTGGACTCACTGCGCCAACTGATGAAAATTTTCGCTTCAGAACAAAGTTATTTAACACCGATTTCGTCGATGAAAAATTCTTATTGGTCAATGCGTATCTTGAATCCATTTTTTCTGAACTTTTCTACATAAAATTTTCAAGTGAGAACACTTTTTCATCTACGGGTTTTCGTATAAAAACTAAACATGCTGAAAAAAGCACCACGAGTTATCGCGTTGAAAATTTTTTTATTTCGCAAAGACGTAAATAATAAAGTGTGCCGATTTGACATTGACAGGTGAGATGGTGAGAATGATTCGATGTGGTGAATATCATTGAGGTGAGATTTTCGAATGAATGACTTTGGTAGGCTTTGCTTTTGGTTCGTTATTTTGGGGAAAGAGTCAACGCGAGTCGTTTCTTGCGTGAAAATTACGACTTACCCGCCTTCGAAGGATTAGTTTAATCAAAAGCAAAATACTCCCTCGGGACGAGCAAATTAATCAAAATATTATGAAAACATTCCTCATCCCTTGCCCACTCGCTAAATTGCGGCCCCGAAAACCCCAAGCTCTAATCACCGCACAATACCGTCCACACAAACGCACAAGAGATTCGCGAGCACAGAACGATCCTCCTTCACACCAATACACATGCGACTTGCAGCACAGTCGATCAACCAGCACAGGGAAGCATGAAACAGTCGTCACAACGGAAATATCGAAAATTGAATAAAAACGCCGATATCAGAATGCGAAGAATTCAGTGTTAGTTGTGCGTTCATGCGGAACAGACATTGCCGGACGACGGTGGGATTAGCGATGATTTCGTTCTTTTCGTTAAAATGTGCGCTGTTGACGATAATAATCGCAATCGGAGCGTCGAGCGGAGAAGTGATTAAAGTGCCGAAATGTTGTCCGAATGGCTACAGTTTGTATCCTGGGGAGAATGAAGATCACACCGTTTGGTACGATTGTCTCCCGAATGCCATCGCTCTGGAGACGTTGTACGGCATCAACTTGATCGCGAGTGATCGAGCACAGATTCCGATTTGTGATCGAATTGAATTGAAACAATTTTCAAATGAAACCAGCAATTTCATTCCGACCAACGGCTGTTTGGACCGGCTGAATGGATCGTTGATCGGACTGATGTGTTCGAGTGAGACGGTTGATAAGGTTCAACTCAACTATTTGAGCAAATGTTGTCCAAACGGATATTCCTACGAAATAAATGACCGATATTGCGTTCCCAACACGGACGATTTGAAGCTGTTCAATAACTTCTTCATGGACTCAGTGACGGTCTTCCATACAAATGTGCCGCATTGTCGCGATGACGAGGTTTTTGTCGAATATCATTCGAGTGTTCATGGCATCTTCCCGGACGGCCACAATT
Organism: Lestremia cinerea; assembly: GCA_027564135.1. Classification (NCBI taxonomy): domain Eukaryota; kingdom Metazoa; phylum Arthropoda; class Insecta; order Diptera; family Cecidomyiidae; genus Lestremia; species Lestremia cinerea. The sequence goes on along the minus strand of JANSTV010057057.1, from coordinate 25,515 downwards.
TGACGATTTCGTCGAAATATCGAGGCAGCGACTATTTGCCACCGAACTCGTTCTGCGTTGAAGGAACCATCGCCAATTACACAGACGGTGTGGAAGTGAATGTGCCAGATTATAAATTTGAAATTATCGTTCGGAGTTGCCGGCCAAAGGCGATCTGTGACAGCATTCCATGTGTTCGACGTTGCTGCCGGAATGATCAAATGATGGAACGCCAGAACGGTTCGACGATTTGTGTGGATCATCCGCAGAATAAGAACATCCAGCCGGTGTTTCATGACGTTGATTGGCCCCTGATGTCGAGGGATCAGGCCGTTATCCAGCAACCCGGTGAGTTGAAAATCGACCAATTCCATTCAATTTCAGCGTGAGATTCCCAAAGTGCACATCAATTACTGAGTTTTAAAAAAATAAAGTAGATTTTTTCGACCTTCTGCGAAATGGCCGATTGTAAGCGGAGCTGATAACGAAAACCATAGATTAGCGTAAGCGTCAGTCCGATGAATGAATGTTGTATTAGGAATGGGTCAGTGGGAAAGGTCGTCGTTTCTCTCACTAATTTCATTTGAAGCGCACATCGTAAACTCAAATAGCAGCCGCCGTTTTGCATATTGACGAATATAATTCACGTTCGAAGTGTTTGTTTTTGGTTGAATTTCATCGTTGGCTTACAATACGTCGGAAACGAGTCAGTTCCAATATTGACGCCAGCTTGACCCCCGATGATTCACGTGAGTCCTCTCGTGCTATTCCCTAGAATTCTGCTTGAAACTTTCATCACAATTGATGACTCAACAATTTGCTCTAAATCTCGCGAAAGTGAGATCGTCTCTCGCATTCTCTCCCCGCTGGTTTGCTGTCCAGCAGTAATCAACATCGAAATGTGATTACGACCATTGGCGTCATACTTGCAATGATGTGATTTAATTAAAAGCAAATCACAATCCCGTGCGCAATATTTTGGTTGCGACAAACTACACATTGGGGATTTGTTTAATCGACTTCGCGGAATGTGATGTGCGACTGTAAAAACTCGTGACAACGCCATAAACCCGAATGGTTCGTCACATCATTTAGGATTCGAGTGCCCACAATTTCATTGGAAATTGAAATCGAAACTGAAACCAAACACGACCAATTTGATGAATTTTCAAGGAATTAAAATCAAGCACAATGTCCATTTCGAATTGCGGCGACATCCTCGAACGAGTGGCGCCACTCAGCCAACAATGAACTGTTTGCCATTTTCCAAGTGTACATTCAATTTCATCCACCCGCAATGGGCTAATTACAACCATAAATACAAGTTACATATCAAAGTCATTAGCGAGATTCCCCCGACGCGTTCGACTGCCGGTTGAGACCGACTCAACTCGCCCACACCTACCTCGCGATCGATTCGAAAAATAATTTTGATTTTATTTGATTCTCTACTTTTTTGCCGCGATGGCTTCTCGTAAACAACAAAACGAAGGAAAGAAAGAAAAAAATGCGTTTTTTATCCGCGCAAAACTCAGTTTTAAAACAATTCAATCAAATAAACAAATAGAAATGCGGCTCAACTAATTTTAGATATCGAATCGGATGGGATAGGACTGTTCCGACGGGCAATCTGCATCGCTGCCGATGAATCAATGTGTACACAATTTGATATTGATCGTGCGATGGTCTTGTTTCGAGCACACACGACTTGATTGCCATAAGCAATTGAATGCGACGACCACAATCACATCCGAATGATAACTGACACACTCGATTTGTACACTTGCGGCAGCGACGAGAGAAAAAATGCTCATAAGTTATTTGTTTGGAAAATGACTCTTTGTTTAATTCGATTTGTGTTTTGTTTACATTTTCGATTAGTCGACGCAACGTATTTGCTTGTTTATAGAATTTACCTTAACAACATTTTCCGAATAACTTACGTTTTGCTGTTTGCCTTTCAACACTCGGCAAATGTAGTATGCGAATTGATGTGTGACCGAGGTTCGATGGAGTTCAATTGGGCCGATGATCTGTCTGTCGCGAGAGTGAATACGTTTGAATATTTGACGGACCGCTGATCGTTAGACAATGCTCTCTCTGCGGGAATGAGCTTATCCCAGTGTACGACGCCCACCGGTGCTGAATGAAGATTAATTCCGTCGAGAGGACATATGTCGAATGGCGCCACAACATCAAGCGATTCCGAACCATTGTGCGAATGGGCCGCCAGTGGCTTAATTGTCGTTTTTATGGTCGTTTATTGCCTGGAACTGGGGCTTTGTTATCGGAAAAATTGGAATTAATTTCATTTCGAATGGAAGACTGTTTGATCGGCAGACACTTTGAAACGTAAACGATTTTCGCGTACGGGAAAATTCATAAAACGCAATATTTCCCTTTTCAGAATACGGCTTGATTCATTTGCAGACGTGCCGGAAGTTCATGTTGTCGAAAGATGATCCGGAGGACAGCCATTTCATCCACGTTGATGGGCGATTGTATGTGAATCAAACCGATGAGCCGTACGACATAAATGGATATTGCGTGGAGTTCACCAATCGTGGGAGCATCGAAGTGAGTTGAACGTAGGAGCGCGGCCAAATAAATCAACTAAATTTTCTGTTCAATCCCCTTCCCAATCGCCAGTTGAACACATTCGTCTGCTTCGATCCGATGAAACAGGAGAAATTCATTTACTATCCGATTGGCCTGGCGATATCATCGATATTTTTGGGCATCACGTTAATCGTTTATTTGGGTTTGCCGAAGGTAAGGTCGCAATTAATTAGCAACAAGTCGTTCGATTGACAAATTACGTTGAAATTCTCGTGAATTATCGCAGCTCTTGAATCTCCACGGGAAAACATTGGTGTGTTATGTCATCTCACTGCTGGCGGCCTACATCCAGTTGTCCATCATACAGTTTCAATTTCACGGCAACACCAAATTGTCCTACTGCTATGAGGCAGGTAAGGGTTGTCCGCGTTGTTCGAGGCAATTCAGGGCCCATTTCAAACCGGTCTCAATCTCTTTCCAGCCTTCTTCTTGTTCTTCTGCTTCATGGCGGCTTTCTGTTGGCAAAGCATCATGTGTTTCGACATTTGGTGGACTTTCGGGTAAGTAATAACCATTTTCCACATCCATTTTCATTTTTCAGAATTTTCCGCAATTTTTTTCCAATTTTCTTTTTGCTTTAAATTGAAAGGAAAGAAAAATTGATTTCATCGCCGTTGCGTTTCGGTTGTTTGTTTTGGCTTGAAAATGCGTTTTGTTGAAAATCCCATTTGGACTCGATAAACAAACCGTCCAACGGAATAGTTTTGCACTTGGTGGCTTCAATTAATCGCCATCCTCTTCCTTTAATTGAATTTTTACAGAAATTTATTTCGATTTGATGAACGGCAATTGTTCCTTTTCCGTCGACGATAAATGTTTTATGGCCGCAGGAGACAAGTTCCATTTATCTTAATGGCTTCATTGGCCTTTGAAAATCTAAGGCGATCCACCTACTCGGTCTGGTGTGCGCGTCATTCCACCAAGCTACCGTTCGCTTTCAATTGATTGATGATTACAAATCTCAACGTTTTCCCGGCAGAGAATCGGTGCGCAAACAAAATGATGAATGTTGTCCGATTTGGTGTTCTCGTGAAAAAGAAAAAAAAATTGTGGAAAAGAGAAAAAAGAACAAAGAAAAACGAAATCCTATTTGCATTCTTCAAACAACGTCTTCTTCAAAAAAGAAAAAAAAGAGAAAAAAACTGTTTACCATTTTTGAATTCGAACAAACAACGTCCGACAATCGCACCTTTGTGTGTCTGCGCCTGTCTGCGTTGAACCGTTATGAATGAATCGCATTTAGCGATTGGCCATTTCTCAGCCGTCGACCGTTTCTCACAAATGTATTTATTCGATGCCAACAAACGTGAACATTGTAGCAAAAGCTTATCGAAAATATTGCGTTTGATAAACGCAAACCTCGCTGGTTGTCTAATCGCCCGAACATTCTTTCTTTGGCTTGTAGTTCGATGCGAGCATCGCGAGTGATTCGCCGCAACAAAGAATGGCGAAGATTCGTTTACTATTCGATGTATGCCTGGGGGGTTCCTCTGCTGTTGACGCTGATCACGCTGTTCTTTAATCGATACCATTTGTTGCCGCCGCAATGGGCTCCAAACGTCGGAGGGAACATTTGCTGGTTTCAAAGTGAGTCCCGCCCGGAATTCCAAAAGGAAATCCGATATCATTCCCATGATTCTCTTGCAGAGGACAGTTGGCGAGCCCATTTTCTATTCTTCTTGTTGCCGGTCGGCGTGCACATAATCACCAATGCCGTTCTGTTTGTTCTCACATCCATTCACTGCAGTCGCGTTAAGAGCGAAATTCATCGAATGCAATGTGCCAACGACGACGACTCGCAGGCGATAAAGAAGAAATTCATCGCCGACAAAGCCAAGTTCGTGTAAACATCTTACTAATTGACTTTTCAAGACGATTTCAACTGAGCGAGAGTTTCGAGCTTGTTGAGATGGTTGCCGTTTTCAAATTTAAATTTCCAGCGAATAATCCCAAAATGGTAAACAATTTCAGATTTGCCATGAACATCAAGCTGTTTATCGTGATGGGCGTTTCGTGGGTCATCGAAATCATAACTTCCGTTGTTGCAGCACCCCCCGAGTGGTGGTATCTTGTGGACGCTTTCAATATCTTCCAAGGCGTTTTGGTGTTTTTCATATTCGTTTTCAAGCGGCGAGTCTTTGCCGAGATTCGACAACGACTTGGTAGGATGACGTCATTCAACGACGGCGACTGAGTCATCGGTGACTAATGATTTTTCCGTCGACAGGATTCAAAACGAGACACAATGGAACGATCACACCGCGAACGACAACCACAACGAGTCACAATGGCACCAGCATGGTCAATTTGAGTGGCAAACTCGGTTATTACGGGAAAACGGGCAGCAATTCAACGCTCGTTTCGTCCAATACGAATCTGAATGCCATTCGAAAATCGTAGATTCTCGCATTGAATTTTCGTTTGTCGAATGACCGACACCGACAAGTGGACGAGCCGAATGATTGATGATGTTTACACGACAGCCGTATCTGCATGCAAGTATTTGAGGAGGGGCGATGACATGACATTTGATGGCATTGTGATCTCATTAGAATTTTCACAAATGCATTTTACAGTTTTAAGTTCCAAGTTTTTTTTTCTCTCGCTAAGTCGCACCATGACGTTCCCTATGATCTTATCAATACTTAATCGATATTGTGTTAATGGCTTTTCCTGTTAATTGCAATGATGAAGACAAAGCAAATGATGATGAAATTATTGATGGAAATTTTATAGATTTTAAGCAAACCAATAAACAGACGTTTTATTGACTTTCGATGAATTATTTTGTGAGTTTTTGCGGATGATTTCTTTTGAGCGAGGCATTTTGGAGGTGGAATGTGGGAGGCTTTCGAGAGAAAGCTGATAGCTGTGGGAAGTCTACCTTCATGATGGCCAGCTATGAGTTCAGTTCGACAGATCAAAAGGAAGCTGATCTCTAAGCCGGTTCCTGGAAAAATCGATCATCATTTGATTTTTAAAGCTTTTTATTGAATCTTCCTCGATTGTTCACAATTCAATGAAAAGTACGCCTAATAAAATTTGTTCAATAACTTAAGATCCATCGAGCGCTGTCTTGCAGGCAACTCAATAAGCGCTAAATTTAGTGACTAAATACGACAATGCGACAAGGACTGACATCTCGAGGCTTAATTCTTCTGATTGTTCGAGATTCAACGAGAGGTAATTGAAAAGCGGCCTCAACGAATGGAGCGCTCTTGTCGCATTTGAGGTGATGAATAACGTAACTGAGGTTAATACCGAAACATAATCCGACACAGACAATTCTTGGATTGGTTTTTGAGAAAGCGTATCGTGAGGTGAATCTGTTTAAAATTCTATTGATGAAAATAGTAGATGAAACAGAGGCTGCTATTTAACGTGCAATGGCTGAGCCGATGGCCACTCCGCCGGCAAAGGCAATCAGGAATACATGCAAATCGTTGATTTTCGGGCCGGTCTCATCGCCAATCAATGAACTGTACCATTTCTTGGCTTTCTTCTGTTTCTTCTTCAGCGCATCTTCTGCTTGGTCAAGCTTGCGATCCACAAATCTTTCGGCCTGTAAGAATTTGAATGATTGATTTTTGATTAGTAGCTCATCTGGTGGTGATCGAGCAACCGGCCGGTTGAAACTTCAAAAGAAACGAATTTATTTCGCGAGCTGTTTTTCCCCGCCAAAAATAAAAGACAAAATTGTTCAGAATTATTTATTGTTTTCGTTTGACATTTGCCCTTTGAAATACTGCATTTATGCAATTATCACGTCTTAATTGATCGACAGAAAATTGTTTGGAAAATCGGATTGGATTTCGAACGTTTAACGCGATTATGACATCGATGCGCCCAACAAAAATCCGCCAATGAATCCTGTTGCTGCGGGCGCATTTTGCTTACAGTATTTCACGGCCTAAAAATCGCAAACAGAAAAAAGTAAAATTTTGAGAGAATTTAACCAAAACAAAATCGGTGAAAAGCGAAATGACTGAGATTATTGGTTTGGGAAATGATCGAGAAAGCGATGTTATTCGGGCTTCAGTTCAATTCAATTCGTTCAGTGAGATTTTTCTTTGAAAGTTTGAGCTGAGTTTTGATCTAAGTCTCTGCAAAGCCGAGCAAGAGGGGTTTCTAGTGCGCATCACAAACAAACAAACAAAAAAACGATCGAAAAATATTGGAAAATCTATTCTCACCTTGTCCATCCATCTGGGACCTTCTCCAGTGACCGCCTCTTGCACCTTGTCGCCCACCTCATCGACCTTCTTCGTTACTTTGGTCCAGTCGATTTTGATGATTCCTTGCTCATTGGCGACCTCAAGCAAAATGATGGCTCCGCCAACTGTAAAAGCGGCCATTCGTCCGAATTTGGCCGAAGCATAGCCCGTTGCCCTGCAATTTTCACCGCTCAGTCAGATCGACAAATCGAAAATCGACTCAAATAAAACCTCACCATCCGGAAACGGCTCCGATCAGAATCTGCTTTGTGGCCGATTTCTTGCTGACATCGCCAAGAATTTTATCGAGATAGCTTCCAGCGGACGACATCTTTTCGATTAATTGATTTTCGTTATCCTTTTTATCTTTGGCAGACATTCCTGTGGACGAAAAGCAATTTCAATAATTTTACCAATCTTTCTTTCAATAAAATCGCTTCCGACACGAGCTCAAACGAAAAAGAAAAAACTAAATTTTTTGTTTGTTTTAAGACGAAATGGGTTTTGGGTGAATCGATTATTTCAGACGATTTCGACGCGATTACTCATATCCAAATGTGGCCTTCGATCCAAAAGAACATCACACGGTCAATGCCAAATGCCAAACGCCAAACCTCTCACGTGAATACCGAGCCAACGAACGTGCGAAATTGGACCAAGCGGCTTTCTCAATTGCGAATTATGAATGATTTCGTGTAGAAAATTTAAAATAGAAAATGACGTCTTATGATTGCAAAATGCGACATCAAACAATGAAATGCTTCATTTGGAACCGTCGCTTTGGTCGAAGCAACAATGCAACTGCACCGTTTTCTCTCGAATCGCCCAATTTCCATCGAATTACTCACGTTTTTTTGATGAAATTCGATGAAGTGTTCTTCGTCGATGACAAAACTTTCTTCAAATTCTTCAGTTCGATTAAAAATTTCGAGGATTTTGCAATAATCCTTTCTGGCTCTCGATTTCGTCTTCTGTTTGTGAATGACAGTCACAAGCTGATGTAAATCGCGTGAAAAGAGGGAAAGCCAATTGTTTGTGTGTCTGTCTCTTTCTCATGATGCGGTACTAGATTCGAATTGCGCTGCAATACCAGAGAACTATCGGTTGCGATTTCGTTTAGTACTTGACTGGTTGAGAAGCCAGCTGACCGAAGAAAAGACGCAAATTATTTTATTTGAACTGGTTTTTAATGAAAAACGTCAATCACAAATCACGGTTTCAGCAGGCTGAAAAGCCGCCTTCGATAGGCAATGACACACCATTGATGAAGCTGGACTTGTCGCTCAGCAGATAGACAATTGGATCGATGACCTCGTTGACTTCACCGAAACGGCGCAAAGGAATGTTTGCAAGAAGCGGATCACCCCTGGCGGGGTCACTCCAAAACTTAATTGACATCTTCGTCATGATCACCGTTGGATTAACGCTGTTCACGCGAATGCGTCTTGGGCCCAGTTCAAGTGTCCAGCATCTCGTGAGAGCATCCACTGCCCCCTTCGTTGCGCTGTAGATCGTATGATTGGGAAACGCAGATAATCCAGCCAATGAAGACAAATTAACAATGCTTCCGCCGTCCTTGATCTGTGGTGTCAAGCATTGGGTCACATTGAACAGCGCCTTGACATTCACATTGAACAAACTGTGAGGGTTGAGATGATTAAGGTTTTTCTTCAGCAGCAAAGCTCCAACTAACTCACGTATCAAAGTCCTGTTCAGTAACTTCTTCGAATGGTTTGCCATTCGACACTGCGGCATTGTTCACCAAACCATCAATGGGTGTATCACCCACGAACGCCTTCAGCTGAGTGCGGGTTTCATTCCAGCTATTCCCGATGTCCAAGGCGAGAATATTAATTTTTGGGCAAGCCTCCTTCAGCTCGTTCAACGGCCCCTGTGATCGTGATACGGCGTAGACTGTTGCTCCAAAGGCATCCAAGCGCTTGCAGAGTTCGAAACCGATGCCTGTGGCGAGAAGGGTGTATTTTTCATGAACGAGATAATACTATCCGATAATTGCGCAAGTTCAGGTCAATCAGCGGTCATTCTTATCAGAATGCAATTTGATTCGGTTATGTTGCGAAGACAATAAACCATAGAAAATCATCCTTACCTTGTCCGGCACCAGTCACAACGATCGCTTTTCCTTCAAAATTAACTTCCATCTTGAGCTCGACTTCTTCGATCGGGCGCTACTCTGAAACTGAATTAAAAATTCTATGTGAAAAAGAGAAGATTAATTAGTTGATAAGCGTCAATTGGCTCTTGTCATTCTAATCAAACCAATTGGTTTCTGTGTAACGCACACATAGGTAATTGACATGAGAATATCGCTAGATAGGTGCGGCGCTGCGTCAGGCAAATCTTATTGAACGACTATTCCTTCATTTCAATCTAGTCATGTGGTTCAGGGACATACATTCCAACACTACCATTATGTTCCGAATTTTTCCTCAGGATGTGAAATCTTTTTGAAGTCATTCTGATTGCTGGGAAGCTCTATGAGGTGCTGTTACTCAAGGAGTTTTGATTCAAAGCCTAAAACAGGGCCGATTCGGTTGAGTCAAAGTTTAAGGATAACGCAATTGCTTGCTCTGAGATCTGAGAGATATTGAGCCGGAACTGATCAAACAAAAAACGACCAGTCTTTGTGAACTGCTTTTTAATGACAAAAAATCATCCGCCGCAATTTCAACATGCTGAAAAGCCACCTTCGACAGGCAACGAAACTCCATTGATGAAACTGGACTTGTCGCTCAGCAGGTAGATTATTGGATCGACGACCTCGTTGACTTCACCGAAACGACGCAGAGGAATGTTTGCCAGAAGTGGATCAGCCTTAGCGGGGTCACTCCAATTCGGAATTGACATCTTCGTCATGATCACCGTTGGATTGACGCTGTTTACGCGGATGCGCCTTGGGCCCAATTCAAGCGTCCAGCATCTCGTGAGAGCATCCACCGCTCCCTTCGTTGCACTGTAGACTGTGTGATTATGAAACGCGGATAATCCAGCCAATGAAGACAAATTAATAATGCTTCCGCCGTCCTTGATTTGAGGTGTCAAACATTGGGTCACATTGAACAGCGCCTTGACGTTCACATCGAATTGCCTGTGGAAATTAGAATGCTTAAGAGTTTCTCTTTTCAGCGCGATAACAACGAGCTTACGTGTCAAAATCCTGCTCGGTTAATTGTTCGAATGGCTTGCAGATCGCCACTCCAGCATTGTTCACCAAACCATCAATGGGTGTATCACCCACGAACGCCTTCAGCTGAGTGCGGGTTTCATTCCAGCTCTTCCCGATGTCCAAGGCGAGAATATTGATTTTCGGGCAAGCCTCCTTCAGCTCGTTCAATGGTCCCGGTGATCGCGATACGGCGTAGACTGTTGCTCCAAAGGCATACAAGCGTTTGCAGAGATCGAATCCGATTCCTGGGGCGGAGTTCACACGAGACAACAAACGCGCAAGCGCAGGTCAATCAGCGGTCATTCTTATCAGAATGCAATCTGATCCGGTTATGTTTCGAAAACAATAAACCATAGAAAGCCGTGCTTACCTTGTCCGGCACCAGTCACAACGATCGCTTTTCCTTCAAAATTAATTTCCATCTTGAGTTCGACCTCTCCAATCCTGCGCTAATCTGAAACTGAGCCAAGAATTTTTATGGAATTGATAAGAGCCCAATCGACGGTTTATTTTGTTTGATAAACGTCATTCGGTTCTACTCGTTCTCGAGTTCAATCAAGACATGGCTTTGTGTGGGGCAAAAGTGTTGCGCACACATGCGAAACTCGCTTTCTCATGAAGATGAATTTGACCGGACAAACACCACTTCACCTCGATGTTTTGTCAACACAATCAACAAAGTACACCAAACGATCGAGACTGCCGGTTCATCTTTGACAGATGACTGCGATCTTCGTGTTTAGTACAATCGTAACAAGTTTTTAAACAAATTGACGATTTTTGATATGAAAACAAAATGTTGATTGCGTTGAGATTGCAAGGAGAGGGCAAACGACATGAAAGAGAGCGCAAGATGGATATAATCGCCTGACAAAACAAAATCATAAGCATTTCGAGGATTTAGCTTGCCAGAAGTGCATTTATTTTTTAATTGATTTCCGTTCAAATTTTATTAAATAAATTGTTTCATGAAAATATATTTTTATTGCTTCAAAACATTCAGCAGAAAGAGTCTGATATGACTTGCGTGCGAGTATTTCTAACTACAAAAAGGCATCCACCGTGTCGTCCTCCAACGTGGGCTCGATAATATCACTTTGAATGAACTTGACGGTCACAACATGACTATAAACGAAGAAGAATAAGAAAATGGCGACGTCTCGGAGGACTTTATTGATGATTTCCAACCACTTCAGCGCGACATTGAGATGAACGGTGGGAATGCCCATCATCATGCAAGCGACATTCAAGAAACTGCTCGAATTGGTTTCGTACTGTTTCAACAAGAACATTTCGACGATTTCCCACAACAAGAATATCAAAAACACATTGTACGAATGGCCGGCCGCGATGAAAGCGTATGTGATCATTGCCAAGAGTCCAATATGCAGCTTCGATTTGATGATTTTGCTGAGTGTCGTTTCGGGTGCTTTTGGTGCAGTTGGTGTTTGTGATTCCGATGACATACTGGCAAAGTCTGGAAAACCGGGTGGCATTCCAGGCATGCCACCATTTTGGAGATTGTTCAGAAGATCCATAAACTGCTGTTGGTCAAGAGGGCTCGATTCAAAGTCTGGCGGAGGCCCAAATCCATTGATTAAAGGCGCAGTCGGTGGTTCATAAACGTCTCGTTCCATGTCCGGGTCAGGATAGATGACTTTCTCCTTCTTCGCTGCCGTCGACTCGAAGGGAGTGAAGGTTTCGCGTGGTGCTTGAGGCGCTTCATCGGAATCTGAAAGAGCACATGACAATGCAGCTGGCTGCGTATTTTGCAAATCATGCTCGACGGCAACCTACCTATTTCTGGTAATTCCTCTCGTCCAGTGATTTTACTCAGTCGATTTTTGGAATTTTCCAGAATTTTACGTCTTCGTGCTTCGCGTCGTGCTGCTAATTCGTCTTCTTTCGTCGGGCTATCCATTTTTTATGTGATTCGTCGTCGAGACAATGTGAAAATAATCGGAATTCACTTTTTTGTGTTCCGAACAGAACTGTCAAATGTATATAAATAAAACTTAACCTCAATTTCGCTTAATGGAACACGTAATGTTTTGACAGGCGCAGTCTTCACCAACTGGACAAAAACACACGCACACAAACATATAGTTACGTCTCAAATTTTGCCGCGAAGTGATGGCAATTGCGCTCGAATTTTTGAAAAATTCGTGGTTTTGTTTCGGAATATTTCTTTCTTCAAAAATGGAATAACTTGTTTGTACAATCATCGATTAAAGACAATTGCAGGGCTTCGTCAACGAATCTATCAAGGTGAACAAGGTCATCAAACAAGAAATGTTCAGTTGAGGTAAGCAAACCATCAATAAAATATATTTTAATTTTTCGTTATGAATCTTTGTACAAAATTGGCTATTCACAAAATTGTCGGTTTTGTTTTGATTGAAGAAGGCGTGCGATTCAAACGATCGCAAACTCGGTTGGAGGGTTTAAAATGCGGCGATTCCAGTCACGGCTCGTCCCAAAACAAGAGCATGAATATCGTGGGTTCCTTCATAAGTGTTGACAGCCTCTAAATTCATGACGTGCCTGATGATGTGATACTCGTCGGAAACTCCATTGCCGCCTAGCATGTCTCTGGCCACTCGTGCGATTTCCAGTGACTTTCCAGCGTTGTTTCGCTTCAGCAATGAAACCAATTCTGGTGTTAACCTGGAATGGAGTTTTTGAAATTCATCAGTTGATTTTTCGGAGCTCATAAAAGCGATCTTACTTGTTTTGGTCCTTCAGTCGCCCGGCTTGCACGCAGCCATTCAAGGCTAGACCGATCTCGGTGATCATATCAGCGAACTTCTTCTGCATCAACTGGTTGGCCGCTAATGGCCTTCCAAATTGCTGTCGATCCAATGTGTATTGTCTCGCGATGTACAAACAAGACTCTGCCGCACCTAATGCTCCCCAAGCGATGCCATACCGTGCGTTTGTCAGACAGCCCAGAGCTCCTTTCAGACCCTCGATATTCGGTAGCAGGTTCCCCTCTGGAACGCGAACCTCATCCATCAAGATCATACCCGTGGTGGATGCTCGCAATGAGAATTTCCCTTCAATTTTAGGCGTAGACAACCCCTTGCCGTTCTCCTTCCGATCAATGATGAATCCACGCACCTTCTTGTCCTCGCATCTCCCCCAAATGATGCACAAATCAGCTATTGGAGAATTTGTAATCCAAGTTTTCGAACCGGAGAGCACGTACTCTTTGGTTGCACTGTCAAATTTGGCGCGAGTCTCCATTCCAGCTGGATCGCTGCCATGATTTGGCTCAGTCAATCCAAAGCAACCGATCAGCTCACCCTTAGCTGGAATTCATCTCATTTTGTTAGTTTCAACGTAGATCTAATCGGCATATTTCCTACCCATTCTCGGCAAATATTTTTCCTTTTGAGCGTCGCTGCCGTAATTGTAGATAGCTCCCATGCAGAGAGAACTCTGAACACTGACAGCTGATCGGTAGGCCGAATCAACTCTTTCGACTTCTCGAGTCAGCAAACCGTAGGCCACATTGGATACACCAGCACATCCGTAGCCTTTTATTGTCGAGCCGAGCACACCAAGCTCACCCAGTTCAGTCATAATTTCTCTGTCAAAAACTGAAACATTTTCTCGAATTAACATATTCCCAGTTTATGACATTGGCAACGGGACAACAGGACATACCTTCGTTCCGATTGGCTAGCGTTATTCTTGGCATGAGCTTCTCTTCACAATACGACCGGAACGAGTCTCGAATGGCAATTTCATCTTCAGTCAATTGGGATTCCAATGAGAATGGATCCTGCCAATCGAAGCCACCTGCAAGGTCATTTAAATTCACGAGTTAAATTACGTGTTTGCCGAACCCACAGAATGTATTCTCATGCATCCATTCATTCTTAAACTCATTCATCCATTCCGATTGAATTCCAACTTACTCTTTGAGGATGCCTTCGAACTGAACAACACTGAACGAATCAAATAAGAATGATTTAAGGAAAATTAACTGGCCAATACAATCAAGATGACGTCCCCAAAACTGATCAAAATGAGGCGCGTATTGTTGTTATTGCTTCAGCGCAAATATGATAAGAGATAAACGCCATCAACAAACAAATCATTCTGATCGCTTCAACGAAAAGAATGTTTATTTTTATTCCAATTGGCTGCTTGTTGTTCACTCAGCTTGACTTATAATTATCTCAAACATTCATGTTATCATTATGAATGTGTTTGTGAGTCGTCAAGCAAAGTGATCTGTTTGTCATTTTGAGAAATTCCAATCAAGATTTTTGTGCAAAAAGGATACATTTCGATGTTTTGGCAAAATTCCATTGACGAATGCTCCGCCCGAAAATGCTGCTGACGGCGTTTCTAAAAGCCATTTGAGGAAGATTTACGATTTACTTTGGTGAATTCGCCCGAAAATTGAGGTAGAAATTATGGAAATAAACTACGGTTGTTCCGAATGCAATCACCAAAACGAGAATAATCGAAGAAAAACAAACGATTACTTAGTGACAATACCCGTCATTTGTTTTCAAACCAAATGTCACCGTCGCACTGTTCGACACAACACCAAAATATTACTAGTTCCATTCATCTGTGGCTCGTGGGTTATATACGCATCGTATGTTTGGTGTTTTGGTGTGTTTGGAACAGCATACGCGTGTGTGCGATACCACGGACGCTGGCAAGTGTAAGTGTAACGATGAGCACTTCAGTGCACAAAACATATGATTTTGAGCGCGTGGGACTGCAGGAGGGTTGTCTCCAAAGGGAGTCCACGCCATGAGGGTATATTGACCCAGTGACACTTGCGAGAATGGCCGTACGAAAGGTGAACATCGCGAAACGTTTCCCTCTTTGACGACCCATGCGTATAAAACAGAGAGTTGGTACGCAGCCACACATCGTGCGCTCTTTCATTGTATTGTGTATATAGAACAGACACAGTTCCACACATTCGTTTGACATGCATGTCAAATGATACCAGAAGAAGAAAAATACATTTCCTCAAGTCGAAAAAAGTGCAATCAAATCAATTTATCAGTGGGTTGATTTTCTTTTGGGCAAATTAATCAATTAAAACGAATTTATGAGTGAAATTTAGTACAATTTTGTGAATGGTAGGTGCAAAACGAGCGAAATGGAGAATGTTTCGAGAATCGTTCATTGAAACTCTTTGGTCAATTACCACACTCGATATTATTATCGATTTAACTGAGCACAAAAAAAATCGTAGCAAAAAGGAAGAAAAACGAAGGGACTTTACGGAATAATAAATCCATTGGATGGAATTTGGTTGCTTGTGGGAAAAGCAGAGTGTGTCAATGCGACAATTTACTGGTGAAATTCTCATAGCATTTCCTGAACGACAAATTAATGTGGATTCGTTTCTTTTGCACCAACAGAATAGCGATGGCAGAAAAGAAATTCTGTGTGTTGCCAATGACACCGAATCAAGAGCATTGTTGTGAAATTTGCGGTGCTGCTGGCATGTCCGATGATGGAATGCGAAATCATACAAAGGCCTGTCACGTCGACGGCAGTGCATTATGCCCGTTTTGCGGTTTGAATGGTGTGGAACCAGCGGAACTACTGCTGCATGTCAATCAAGCCCATTTGGACTACTTGACACCAGAAAATGAGCTTTCGATGAGTTTCATTGACGATCAAACACCCAGGTTGGTTGTGTGGCATTCCTGACACTATTTTCCTTTCTCTAAACTACAGATGTTTCTTTAGCGCTGACGGAGATTCCGATTCCTTGTCAGAATGTCGAGGACTATCGCCAATCCAGAACGGTGAGGCGAGTCATTCCAAGCAAAACGGTTTCCATCCGTCATCCAGCAAAGCGAATGGAAAATCAAATGGACATCTCAAAACACATTCGAATGGAACGGCAACGAAGAGTACATCCAGTCAATACAACGACACAGGTTCCAGTTCGTCGGGTAGTTCAGTAACGTATAACGACCAAAATCATCATCAATCTGTCTGTGATATGAATGGCAGCAAGGAGCATGTCAATGGGTTCCACATGTCAAATGGATGTCAAGGATCCCCGCTGCGTTCACAACTGGGTTTGAATTTGAAGAATAGCAATTCACCAGCTGCAGCGAAATCTAGTCGAAAATCTCCAAATATCCTTCAGGTTGGTAATCCAATTCGGTGTCAGATCGAATGAAGCTGATTATTTGACTTTCCCACAGTGTCCACTATGCCCGTACACATCCGAGAGTCCATCCGTTCTTGAGGAACACATCAATCGATCACATTTCGATCCGCTCAGTCCATCAGTGATTTCATCATCGAACAATGCCGGCCACATGGACACGCTTAATGCATTCGCTTGTCCAATTTGCTCTCGCACATTTGAATCAGCGTCCGACCTCGAATTGCACGTTAACATTGAGCACCGTGACATTCTCAGTCCAGCAAAATTCACACCAAACGAAGCAGCAGCCGCTGCAGCCCCCAATGGATCATCCAGAAGCATATGTCCCGTGTGCGGAATTTCTCTGGACAATTTCAAAACACCAGAAATGGAATTGCATATCGAAATGCATTTTTCAAAAAGTCCACAAAAATTATTACAGGGATCGGACAAGGATTTGGAAAAGCAAGCGCAAAAATTGCGCGAACAACGTGAATTCGAAATGTTGCGCGCACAGTACGGGATGGATGATCAGGGTAATTTCCGTGAACAATCTGCTGCGGCTATGCAACGAGCGGTTTATGCTGGGGAAATGAGCGTTGCGGACTATTATGAGCGTCAGGTTGGCTTGCGGGCAGCTGAATCACATGGCATCGATGACAATACGTCTTGCACAAAGTCAGTGGTACCACGTGTGCTGTCATTGTCCGCTTCATCACCGGGCGTCATTCGAACACTGATTTGTTCCAGTGTAGATCATTATGCATCGAGTTATGGCGACAAGGGCTGGGGCTGTGGTTACCGGAATCTGCAAATGATCTTATCTACTCTCCTTCAGGTAAAGTTCATTTGAAACCCGCTGATTCACCTCCCACTCTAATTCTTCGTATCATTCCAGAACACCACCTACAACGAAGCTTTATATTCCGCATGGGGCACACAAGGTCCATCACGCACTGCAATGCCAAGTATATCGCGTCTTCAAAAAATGGTCGAAGCCGCCTGGGCACAAGGCTTTGACGTGCAGGTACGTCTCAAATGCACCAATCTAAAACAAATACTTCATTTCGAAATGTCTCTTCCGAAGGGATCCGAACAACTCGGCTGCAAGCTGTACAATACTAGAAAATGGATTGGCGCCACAGAAATCGTAACGGTACTCTCGTGGCTTCGAATAAACTGTCAACTAATCGATTTCCATCGACCGACATCATCCGATGGACGACACCCTGAGCTTTTCAATTGGGTTATGAAGTATTTCGAAGAGCAAAGATATCACACACCTCCCTTGTATCTCCAGCACCAAGGTAATTGTCCAGAAACATCCCCCGAACGCACGAATTTCATTCGATTCAAATCCATCAGGTCATTCCCGGACGATAATCGGCATCGAGCAAAGAGCTTCTGGCTTGACTTTACTCGTTCTTGATCCCAGCCATGGACCACGTCAAGTGGCTGCTCTTGGCTCATCCCACGACTCACTGAGGCTCATTCGAAAAGGAGCAGCTGCGATGCGGGCACCACAATATCAAATTGTCGCTGTACGAGGATTGATTGCAACCGAAGAAGAGTACCAGGTATGTGTTCTTTCCAGATGCCTCAGAGCGTTTTCTCCTTTCCCAAATATTCACTTCCAATTAGCTATAAACCTTATGAAATTTCATTTGTTAATTTCCTAAAAAAAAATTTCTTCGTTTTTTTAGGCCAGTAAAGTTTTACGTTCAATTCGAATTCCGGCTGAATGTTGACGATTATTAGGAACATTAAATTATTATTACTATTATTCTGGTTCTTATCATTAGTCGTAGGATACTTCGATCAATTCGAGTGGAAAATCGATCAAGGCATTTCACACCAAAATAAAAATGAAAAAAAAAAAAATTAAAAATGAAAAAAAAAAACAAATTTCGTCAAAATAGCTTTACGGTGAAATGTTTATGATCGATTTCCACAAGGCAAGTCGAGAAAAGCCGATTACCGATTAAATTTGAGTCAATTCTATTCCATTTGTTGATTAACGCGTTATGTTATTGGTCAGTCATCGTTCAAACTGTAGATAGTTAGCAACTAGGCGCTAGATATTTCAAAATGTAACCACTACAATCAGAGATCCGAATCGATCGTTAAATTCAGACGATGTCTGATCAATCATGGGATTTATCGTGAATCAGGGTTTCGTTCTCTGGCAACGTTTACTTAGAACTTTAGACTCGGTACAGTAACTGTGTACTCAGATTGTGAGTGTTGAAAAATTACCAAAAGAAGAAAAACTTGTTCTTTTCCGTTGTTGTCCTTGTGATATAATTGTTTTGTGACATTGTAAGTTAATGTTAATTTTATTCGACAAGAAACACTCATATCTGCGTCATTTCCACAATCCATCCTGTAGTGATGTTCGAGCATACGGAGTTAGAGGTCATCAACCTTAGAGACGAATAAGTTTGATAGAAACTTGAGTGAAATGTAGCCGATCAGCTTGTTTTGCCTCTCCTAAACGCATGCAAATTATCGATTACCTGAATGAAATGAATGAGGAAAAGATGAGAATTGAATTGATATTCTGTTTCATAAACAGTATTTTTGTTTTGATTTCAAGTACGAAGGCCTTACTAAACAATGTGACACACACTTTCTAGCACATAATTGGCACTTGAAAAGGCATTTTGAATGCTTCACGCCGGTATGCCCTTCTCCAACCTTTTTTTCGTTTTGTCTTCGGGCGATATCTCAGCCATTTCTCGTCGTAGGAGGTTGGGAATGGCTGCATTGGGTCTAGAATCGCGAATTCGAACACCTCCGTCCAGTCCCCTTCCCCTGAGAAAAGTTAAAAAAGTTGTCTCAGGCAAAATAAAAAACTTCCTACAACGAAAAATAGCTTAGATATCGCCCGAAGACAAAACGAAAAAAGGTTGGAGAAGGGCAAACCGGCGTCAATTTTTTATTATCTTTTTTTTGGTTGAAATTTTTAGATGAACGTGATTGAAACAATAAAGTTACAAAGAAAGAATACAAAATGTGAAGAAGCCGGAGAGGATTAACATTTAAGTGACCTTAATTGATTTGATTTGAAAATTATTTCTGAAATGTTGAAATGAGGGGAGTTTTGATTGGTTTTCTTTTATGTAAATATGAAATGTGAATTTTCCTTTAACGTTTCGCTTTTCCATCTCGAGAAGAGCATCAATGTGTGAATGTGTCAATTCCGTAAACGATAAAAAAAATACTAATTTTGCAATTTACAATGTTATTTTTTTAAACAATTTTCAACAGCAGAAAAACACTATTTATATTTATTTGGCCGTCCATACACTAAGCAATTTAGCAAATATGCCCACCAATTTCGTTAAAAGCTTCTCAAAGCCACACAATTCACCTTCAATCGATCATTATCATTCGCTTCAAAACTGAAAATACTCAAGAAAATCCGTCGACAAATTTTGTTGATATGATTTGACTTCTGCCAATTTCATTCAAATCGCAAAATAAAGTTTCCATCAATAATCCACAAAAGATTTAATTAATTAATTCCAAATTTCAATTATTTTCCAAATAAACATTCACATTTTAATAAGAAACAATTTATTGAAAACAATCTACTGTTACCAAAGGACAAAAAATACTAAAAAAAAAATAAATAAATAAAAAATATAATTCAAAAACCCAAAAAAGAAATTACACAAGAAACCAATAACAAAATTTAATGAAAAAAGAATCAACAAAAACCAAATCAATTACAGAATATGAGCAACAACTCTACAATTAAATACTATTGCACGTTAATTAATACAACAATTGAACAATAACAAGGTTGACAAACTCAACAGAATTGAATAGAATCGTGAAGAGAGTTCGACTCTTTTGTTAAGCACTACAGATTCCATACAGAATACATATATTTATTTAAAATGATAAATTTATTTTAATAAACATGAGATAACAATTGAATGGTTACGAAATAGGGTCCCGGGGAGAGGTTCTGGGGAAGATATTCGTTTCAATGTTCTCTTTTAACACTGGCATTGGTACTGCAGTACACGCATCAATCATGAACCGCATAAGAGCGATGGGATCGAGTCAAATCGAACTTAATTGCTAAACAACACGGAAGGACTGCCGAGCGTATCAGACAACGATTCCTAAAACTAGAATGATACTTTCCACATCCAGACCAACATTGAAGCAAATAACTTCCGAATGTTCGGATCGAATTGATTTAACAATAAACTGAATGAAGATTCACAACGTGTAGTGCCTGTAACTCTAGTCTCTAGTCAGAAAAAAACAAGAAAAAAAAATTATTAAAAAAACACAATTCAGTTTCAGTTTTCAACCTCTAGTTTTAGTACGAAACTACGAAGGCAAATGAACGATTCCAAACCACAAGAAAACAACTTTAACTCTGAATTTAATTATAATCGAATTAATGTGAATAAATTATTAGTTGTTTATTTCAAAGCATTCTATGGATGTTGTTTGTTATTTTGTTATTTTGAGCGTTCGATAAGAATTCGAAATAAAAAAAATTCTTCAAATTTGCATAATTGCATTTTAAAAAAACAATTGTTTTGCCAATCCGTTTATCGACTCATATAGGATTATTTCACAAATTTCACCAATGAACGATGGAGATCGTTAAAAAAATCTATTCGATAAAAATGTAATTTTATAAATTGCTTGAAAACGCTTAATTAAAACCTAAATTAAAATAGTTTCCAAAGTGTTTTGACTTGATTTGAAGTCGCAGCGATCCGAATGGTTTCGGACGAGCCCCCAGCGGGACGGCTGGTCATTGACGTGACGCGTTGTTTTCGATTGATACCGCACTGGAGATAACACCTTTCAAGCAGCGTCTCAGCTCAGAAAAATGAAACTCTGTTTGTATCGCTGGCAAACAGGCGACATTATGATAATGCGACCATTACCACTTTATTAATTCGTTTTCATTCGCACAGAGATAAACTTGTTTACGAGTCGAAGTGGTCTTGCATATTTTTAATGAAATACCACAAGTTTAAATATTCAATCGAATCGCTCTGTCGATGGCACTGTTTGGATGACTCCGCATGTTTTGGAAATCTGGTTGTTTAGTTAGTCTTTGGTGAGCAAATCGCGAGCATCGTCTTATCAAACACTCGATTATTATTTCGAGAAGAATCGTCTAGTGGAGTTGAGAAAGATGTCTGATTTGAAGGTAAGAAATTTCAGTGCGCGTCAAACAGTTTCTAACGACATCCATTCCGCAGTATTTAGTTGGTTTCGGAAATCACTTTTGCTCAGAGCACCCGGACTATCCGAACGCGCTGCCGAAGCAACAGAACTCACCTCAAAAATGTGCTTACGGTTTGTATGCGGAGCAACTTTCAGGAACGGCATTCACCGCACCGCGTCGAGAGAACGAGCGAACGTGGCTCTATCGGATTCGGCCGTCCGTAGTTCATCGACCATTCCAGCCGTTTGATTGTGCCGTGCATTTGACCAATAACTGGAATGAGCAACATCCAAATCCGAATCAAATGCGCTGGATGCCGTTTGATCTTTCGAAAGATTCGAAAACAGTTGATTTTGTCCAAGGTTTGCATACGGTTTGTGGTGCTGGTGATGCTCGAAGCAGGCATGGCTTGGCAATTCATGTTTACCTTTGCAATTCATCGATGAAAGACTCGGCGTTTTACAACAGCGATGGTGATTTCCTCATTGGTGAGTCTCGACGACACGGTTCATCGGGTTCAATCTGATGATTTATGTCCGAAAAGTTCCACAGCAAAATGCTCTCGAAATTACAACGGAATTCGGAAGAATGAGAGTGGCGCCAAATGAGATTTGCGTCATCCAACAAGGAATGCGGTTCAAGGTCGACGTAGATGGGCCATCGAGGTATGAGCTACGCCGCGTTTTTGATGAGTTTTGGATGATTTTTTTGTCGAATTTTTCAGAGGGTACATCTTGGAAGTGTACGACAATCATTTTCAACTGCCCGATCTGGGACCCATCGGCGCCAATGGCTTGGCAAACCCGAGAGACTTCGAATCCCCCACTGCTTGGTTTGAGGATCGTGATGTCAAAGGGTACAAGATAATATCCAAATTCCAAGGTGCCTTGTTCGCTGCTGAGCAAGACCACTCTCCCTTCGATGTTGTCGCGTGGCACGGCAACTACGTTCCGTACAAATACGACTTGTCTAAATTCATGGTCATCAACTCCGTCAGCTTCGATCATTGCGATCCAAGCATTTTCACCGTTCTCACCTGTCCGAGTCATCGCCCCGGCACAGCCATTGCTGATTTTGTCGTTTTCCCGCCACGTTGGTCTGTGCAAGAGCACACCTTCCGGCCACCGTATTATCATCGTGCGTATTCATTTCGAAGCGATTTGAGAACAATCACTAACATTCCCCTCCTTTCAAGGTAACTGCATGAGCGAGTTCATGGGTCTGATTCTGGGAAAATACGAAGCCAAAGAAGGCGGCTTCTTTCCCGGTGGTGCGTCCCTCCATTCAATAATGACCCCTCACGGACCCGACAACCACTGCTTCGAGGGTGCCTCGAACGCCTCACTCAAACCCGAACGAGTCGCCGATGGCACACAGGCATTCATGTTCGAGTCCTCTCTGAGTCTGGCGGTTACCAAGTGGGGTGAAGAGACTTGCGAAAAATTGGACAAGAAATACTACGAATGTTGGCAGCAACTGAAGAAGCACTTCAAGTCCCATTGATGAAATTATGGGAGATCAATTATGGAAATAAAATTAACAGCACAAGCCGTTCTCACATTCAAAAATTGACTTTTATAAAAAATCATCATCTTAGTCATAATCACAAAATCAAACGTAATAATAATACATTAATAAACACGACGCGAAATCCACTCAAATTTCATCTTGGTTTTGGTGCAACTCATGCTGGGCTGCTCTGAATAACTCCAACGTTTCTATGCATCGTTCCACTCTTTGGATGCACGTGTGGCAAACATGCTGGCTGAGACCATCGTTATGATGAATCTGAAAGGAATAAAACCCCTCAAAACCAATGATCTCTCATCAATTCGTCATTTCTTACCGTATCCGGCAGGAGCACATTGACCTTCTCAACCAAATCACCGTCCGAGAACAACCGAGTCAATTTCTCATCTTCGGAATATTGTGTGGCACAGAGCCGGCATACGGTCTCGGGCATCACCTCTTGGACACGGAATTGAGTCTTCTCTTCCTCCTCTTCCTGTTCGGGCACGTCCTCCTCGATTATTGAATTGTAATCGTAGACGTCCGGAATATAATACGTTTCGATGTTATCGAACGAATTGTCGCTCAGGTAGTTCATGTCAGTCTCATTGCAGTTATTTTCCTCGTCCAAATTTGTCTCATTCATTTCGTGGATTATCGCTTCATCCGTCACAGAATCAACATTGTTATTGTGAGTATTCGATTCGGAAGAATGCGTTGGCGGACAAATTACTTGAATTAGCCTTTCTTCCAAGCAAGATTCATCCTCCGACGGATTCTGAATGTATCCGATTTGCACTATGTCACATTCACCATTGTTCGCATTCGGAATGTATTTGTTGATGTTACATTTGAATATCGTCGGAATTGGTATGCTCAATGGGTGAACGGTTTTCCTCAGTTTCGTATTAAATGGCGGATCCAGGAAGCAGTCATCCGAAAAGTGTTCCGAGCACAAGAAATATTTGATGATACTGTCGAGTTTTTTCTCCAGTAAATCTTCTCGATTTGCTGCAATTGCCCATTGTGTTGCGCTGAAATGACGATTAGAAATCAATTCAAATGAATAGAAAGTGCATTCTAGGTCGACTCCTGTTCACTTACTATGACTCGTATTTCGGAAAACCGAAATAATTCACATTTCGATTTGTGACTTGAGAGTTGAAACACATTTTGGCACAGCAACGTTTCGACATTTCTCAATTCGAATGATATCGCAAAAAAAATATTTAAATATTCATCTGAGTGAAGTGTTTATTTTCTTGAATTTTTTAGTGTGCCGTTTGTTTTGAATCGTGCACACACAACGACATGCATTGATGATAAAACCGACTGTCAACAGCGATTGTCGTGCTGATTTGATGATTGTTCGATTCAACTGTCAAAGAGGACTAGTGTTGCCAGCGAGTATATTACGTAAATACGAAAATACGTAATGGTCTCTTAGGCCTCAGCCCTGCTTTAGAGAAAGGTCTGACTGTTGGAAATTACTTCTCTCGCGAAAGACCCAGCAATTTCTGGCCAATCATGGTTCCATAACCGAGGGGTACCCCCAAAGAGGGAAAACCCCCGGCTTAAAAAATTCCAAATTGCCATTTCTTTCCCAACAAAACAGTTTCGCATTCGACAGACTCTCACTGTTCAAACAGCATTACTTATACCGAGGGTTGAGAACCTCGTTCGATGCTTGCTGTATCGCGAGCGGCAGCACCCTCTCGTACAGTATTGATTTCCCCTTTTTATTCCGCACATTCACACAGTGCTGTGAAAGGTCAGACGTAATTTCATTCTCTTCCTTTAGACATCGAATTTTATTTCGGTGGAAAAGAGTTTTTCCTTTTTCCAAAAGTCCAACGCCAAAGAAAATTACACAATATTTTCTATCGTTTTGAAATTGTTGGGCAGATTTTTCGATTGAATCCCATTTGTGAGTATCTCGTTTGCGTTGAGAGGGCGAGCAATGATTTTGTGAATAAAAAAAAATTTCGTGTCGTGCGTGCAACATTCAAGCCGGAGAAAACGGTGGTCGAGAAAGATATCGATATCTGCATTTTCTGAGCTATCCATAATTTTCTCGGTTCGGGGTGTGCAGTGCAAGTGAATCCAATTGGAAAATTGGGAAAAGTGACGAGAATATTCAAGGAAAAAAATCCAATCAAATCTATTACAGAAATCCCATCGCCCCATTTTCACTGCAGCAGTCGAACGGTCGATAGTGTCCACTAAGGCTCCGTTTGCTTTTTTTGGAAATAGAAAAAAAAAATTCTTAAAGTTTGTCATCGAAGCGGTCATCGAACACAATCCTTATGATCGGATCATTTTGGAATCTGTGTAGAGCGTGCCCTTCAATGCCTTTAGACAAGGTAAGTGATACATCATGATTGCATGGAAACTCAATGCGGCACATTTTTCTTCCGTTCCGCTGTTCGAGTGGCGGAACAAATTCTTTCTTTTTTTTCGTTTTGGTCATTTCGGGGTGAATATGCGGTAGCGTGACGAAATGAAACAACCAATTCTTAAACCGTATGGTGAAAACACCAGCATTACCATCGCACCGCATGAATATCGGAAAATTTATTTGACATGTTGATAGCTGCATCCCGATCGATTTTTATTTTATTAACCCAGATTAATCAGAATTCGTCAATGTAAT
>JANSTV010057046.1:0-12705 GCA_027564135.1 Lestremia cinerea | reverse complement strand
AGCTTTTCCCGAACCGTACTCAAATTACCGTGCACGTTGAGCGTCTACTTGCGCAAAGCTGTTGCATTCAAATGATTTCGAGTCCTTTCAGTGTTTCGATGTTTTTAATGAATCGCACTCGCGCATGATAATGGTACGAACGAAGAGGAGCCAGGGTGGATCAATGACGTTCAGTTTTTGTTGGGCATCACTTTGAAGTGGGGTTCTTCATTCACTCGTTTGTTCAATGCGAGGAGAAGACCTGAGCAGTGGGGGCTGGAGAATCGCCCTTAATTGAATAAAGTCCCATCCCAGACTCCGCACGGTCATCATCGCTCCAGCACCCACTAACAAATCAATATGAATTGTGCAGCAAAACTTTTAATCATTTTGAAATCTCTCGAAAGTGAAGCGAATAAACAAGCAAGCGAACAACAGGATGAATGATAATTCAAACCCAACCGCAAACGAGTTGAGTAGAACTTGTAGTGATTCAATGTAATTAACGGCTTCATCGTCAACTGGGCTCAAGCCGTACGCGAATTCACTCTGGCATTCTGCTGCAAAGTGGCACAGCTCATTTCAATTGTTGCCATTTGCGATAGTGCTCACCTGGGTGATGCTCAACACAGACCTTCACTTCCCCCCCGCTCCTCGGCTTCCAAGTTCATTTGTCGCCGGCAATTATCCCAAGCCACATCTCAAAGCCAAGAGTCTGCAATGGCTTCAATTCATCCGTTGTTGATGAGGTGAATTGTTCCAAATGCCAGACAATTATTGATAAAATCGATAGCATTTCAAGGGTTGATTTGATTCATCGTCTTTGTTCCCTTTGTCACTCGTCACGGCTTTCGACGATTAGCATTTCTGTTGAACGGCGACAAATCAAATGATAAAAGACCAATCATTTCGGGAGCTCGACAGAAACTTTTATCGATTTCATTAAATTCACGGGAATCGTATTTTCCCTGCCTTTTTCGGAGAAGTTGGTCAAAAGTTAGCGAAAAGTTATGAAAAGTTAATTCTCGGAATTACACAGTTACACCGTACGACAGAGACGGCATGGCAGTCGATTGGAAAACGCGTAGCGTGGTATTCTCGCTTGGCTTCATCGATGTCAGTTTTCGTTGGTGACGTAATCGTCGAAAAACTCGTTCATTAGCAGTTTGGGGCTGAAGTCAAATCTGGGGAAAAAATCGCTCATAGGCGAAAAAGTCATTTCGAATGAAAGCAGCGGCAGCCGCAAGAGAGGAAAAAGCATGCCAAGACGCCATCAAATGACCACACCAACCCAGATAAACCCATCAGATAGACAGACCCTGTTCAACAGCAGCATCCGACAGTCGACAAAAGGTAGTTAATGATATGATACATGCGACCGAACAACATTAACTTTGAAATAAAAACGTTTTCATTGAATCGGCCATCGGTTGAAATCACCACCGAGCAGCCAGTCGACGCGATCGAATGCGTGCGTACACAACGAATCGAAATAAAAGCAAAGATAACGCGAGCACACACACACAGTGATACATGCACACAACCATACAGAACCATACAAAGCCCATGATAATTTATTATTTGAGGCTATTAGCAGATTAATAGCTTAAGGACGATCTATTTTCGGAGAGGATTCTCTGAATGAGGCCCATGATGCGGCACGGGCGCCACAACCAAACGGGCCTATTGTTCGTCTCTTTGGAAACATGATGGATTAACAGTAATTAGGTTATTGTGTGTTGTTATTGAACCGATTTTGTTTGGCCCTTTGAATGCCTGAATGTGTCAGTCTCAATAACAAATGAATTACGAAATGAATGGACTGCGGTTGCAAAACATTTCCCTGAAAATTTAATAAACGAAACTCTTTCCCTCTCTCTCTCTCTCCCTCTTACTGTCGAATGCTGATTAAACCTGTCAATGCGGGTCGAGTTGATGTTGCGATGTTTTGATTTTGCCGAATTTTCGTCAATGTCGTTGATCTGATGATCTGAGGAGGACCGGAAGGATTTCTCAAATGGAATTGAATTTGAAAACGATCCGATTTGATGTATTCATTCCTTAACAATTGAATGGATAAGATGTATTGTTGGTCTCAGCAGGCCTCCAATCGTTGTTGAGCAGAAAATCATGAAGAAATTTTCTTAATCTCGTTCATTGTGTCGGTTCGAAGCTGGAAAATGATAATTCTGATGAAATTTCGATTTAAATCTGACCGCTGAACTTTTGTCGAAAGCATCCTTTGAGGCGTTTCCAAAGAAAGCATTTTCATTATTTTCTCGCAAAAAACTTACAGATTTCACATTGCCGCATTTTGATTGGCCCCATGTTCAACGTTCCATGTGATTCAACAATATATCGGAATTTTATTTGATCCGTTGAGCGACGCACAAGTTCGTTGCCAATATGCTGAAAATTAGCCAAATTGAATTCAATGGACGGATCGATAATACAAGAGGCAACAACGACAATATTCATTTCGCCATAACGGCATTGGGGAACATGTCGAAACACACAATGAAACCAATATTCACGATCAGTTTCGATAACCATGCGGTTGCGAATGGCTCTCTTCTTTTTTTGGATCGAGCTATTTTGCCTGTGCATCGCAGAGCTGTTCGATGGCGGAAGGAATTGCAGGTTAAAGGGAATTCGATCCGTTCTTCATTTTTTGTGCGGAGAGTCAATCCATTATGAATCATCCGCGCACTCTCATCCATTCAGTCCCATCTGGTCCCTATGCTCGATATGCAAACACGAGCAAACAAAGCTTTCACAGAGAAATATGATGAACGGCCGCCCAACCAGCACAACATGCTTTTTTTCCGGTGTTGGAAAAATGCTCGCAAAAAAGGCGAAAACAACAAAATACGACAATAATAACGATGACGACGAAGCGGAACGGCACAAAAAACTCTTTTGAAAACATTGCTCGTGTTCCGTTTCATGCGAGAAATCCTGTTTTTTTTTCCGTTCCGTTGCGCTTGTGTGGTAAGAGCAGCCGACATATACTTTATTGAAAATGTGCAAATTGGAAACTGAGTCTGTTGCATCGATTGCAACGTCAGCAGAAACGCGTTCACGGTGTCATCGATGTCCGAACGGGATGGGGGACGGGGGTGGAGGAAGGAAACACAACGCCTGACCAATGTCAATGCATAATTACGATGACCGAGGCGAGTATCCATCAACGGCTGACCATTCGCCACAATGTAAATCGAACGTGATATGTGATGGACGTGGTTCGGCTGGGGCATGCCAAGGTCTGCCACAAAAGCATATCGAATGGCGTGTGCATAGAAAGGCGATGATAGATAAAACTGCATTTTTCATAGCCATTTGAATGGTGGTGCGATGCGATGACAATGACGAAAAATACCGTCGCATAAACTTGTGTGATCAGCTCAGGCTAAATGTATAATCATAATCCGATGGTTATTCGGAAAACGTGCACTTTTCCGACGGATCAACTATTGGCCGATGATTAATTAGTGCTTATGGGCAATGCATGGGATTAGCTGCTATTGAGGATTTTCTCGCGTACTCACAAATTAAAATCATTAATTGAATGGCACGAAATCGATGAAGAGGCCTCTCAATGCCCACTCAGACTGCATGATTTCGAGCCACCAGTTGCCGAGCGCATACATTGGCAAACATCCTGCTTGTTGCTGCGCTTCGAACGAAATGTTTCGGATGGAATGCACACAGAATCGACTTTTGGTGGAGAATTTTGAAATTTTGGTTTTGTAATCGGGGGATTTACATGAACAATTACCCAGGACTTAGGCTTGCGGCAAACGAGCACATAGTCGAGGAGTTCAAGCTGAGCTCACATTGATTGGTTCAGTTTATTTTCAGAATGGTTATTAAAACGAGCTCATTTGAGATGTGAGATGATGCGGTTGATTCTCGCAAGATCTACCCACTCAAAACAACAATTGCGTCCATTCCTTGAATATAGGCCATTCAGTTCCAAAATAGTCGGATTTCAAAGCGAAATAAAGACAAATGATACTTGTTTCGAGGAATCCATCAGACCAAATCAAACGATGCCAATCAAATGCGACTGAAACTAAATACAGTTGAGACAAGTCAGACCAAGGTTGATGAAAGCTCGTTAAAAGCAATTTTCCGTCAGCGTCACCATAAATGGGCCTATCTGACCCAAGTCCCTTTCCTTTCGACCGGCCACGCACATGCCCATCCATCATGTCCACACCAATTGTAACATAATTGCATGTAATCACCGAAACCATTCACTCCTGGCACCGACGATCAAATGCCATTGGGGGTTTTGATTGAAAATTAACAATTCACTTGGGACGAAGCCATCCAACCGTTTCACCATGAAATTCCGAAAATCCTACCCATTCCATTTGTCGTCGGTCGGTCGGTCAGTGTTGATGTTACTTTGACTCGAATCGATTGAATGACATTTTCATAATCGCCTCGGTTAATTGCTCTGTGCAAAGGTATCGATTATCGATGTCCGTTTCGTTGTTGTACGTTGCCAAAGAGCATTTCGGGGGCGAGATAGGAAACTCTTTGCATGATTTGATCGACATCGTCACAGCAACTCATGGATAGAATCCTAATTGAATTTCAATCATGTTTTGATTTGATTCTGAAAATGACGCAGCAGAAATTGTCCTCTGAATTCTTCCGCTTGGGAGAATTTTCGATTTGGTCGTCGGCTGAATGGAGGCTGTCATCCCATTGAGGGTGATTGAGTCGATGAGTTTTCCGATTGAAAAATTTTTCGATTTTTGTTTGACTGCGTCAGGTTGCCAAGACGATGCGCATCAATGTCAAGGATCACTCAACAGATATGGTCGGTGGGACGACGGTGCTCGTTCATCCCATTTTGCCGGCAGGCTCATTCGGTGCAATGAAACCGTAAACATTAGTTAATATTCAACGTATTTGGATTTTCCCAGAGATTTCCCTTCAACGCGAGCAAATTTTCCTTGAGAATGCACAAGTCAAAGACAAATCACCCACAATCCCACCCCATTGCTAATGCTCCAATTCAGCTATTTACCTTGCAATTTACATTTCACCAAAATGCATTGCAGATTTGCTTCATTGGTTGATTAAAATCATGCTCCATTTGAGCTCACAACTCTGTAATTCTGGTTGAATTTGCTGTTTATCTTTGGGTTATAATCGAGGCCACCGCATCATCGTGCTTCAACTTTGGTAACATTCGCCGTTGAAACACAAGCAGTTTTCGAACGCGAATGCGAGTCTCTTTTCGACAAAACGCAATCTCAACGTCGATGTTGATTCGTTCTATTAATTGGATTTTCCTTTGACGATTCGAACCAAAAACAAAATGCTAAATCAAAATGAAATAAATTTTTCGGAAATTTATGAAAAAAAAAAAATGCTCATTCAACTCGTACGAATGACGTCATCATTTGAATGAAAGATTCGTGTTATTCGTTTCGAGGGGGAGGGGAGGGGGAGAGTAGTCAGCTTGATTGCCTTTGACGATGTTGGCGGTGGCATTGTCGAATCGAACGAGAAGATAACAAGCGATTTTAAATGCGACTTATTCGACTGCAAAATGAGCCCGAAACGTACCTTCGCCAGTGAGGGTTGAGGCTGGAGTGCGTCGGTGAGACGCGGATCGGGCACATCGAAACGGAAAAAAGGGAAACAATCGAAGGCTCTTTCGCTTTGAGCCAAGACGGTGGGAGTGGGGCGAGAGGAATGGGGAGAACGTTGGGAAAGGGGCTGAGGAATGGGAATGAGAGAGAGAGAAAGCATACAAATCAAACATCCCAAAAATATTTTCAATGTAATTTCCATCAAAATTAAATACCCTTGCGCTTGATGAAGGCGGCGTGATTTGCATTTGAACGGCGGAAGGTTCGGAGAGTATTTAATTATTGACGATTTTGATTGGCCTTCGCAAATAAATGGAAATTTTCATGATTTCCATTCGATTTTCAGTCATTGGCATTCATTAATTGACTTTTGAGATGCATATTCTCCTGAGTTCTCTGCTCGCTCGATGGCGGCCTGAAAATCCAACAATGAATGAATGCTTGGTGCGGAGAATCGGAGTAATTGACTCGAGGTCGAATCAAGTTAGAAGCACGTTTCGCAACCGCATACTCTTCAGTCTCACCTCACATGTGCTTAAAACGCCAGCCAACAAACATTCAGTTGAAATTTCTCGATCGATTGTTGCTATGCATTCCCATCATAAGCCATAAACGTTTCCATTAGTTAGTTCCTCTTCGGTCCGTTCCCTCACCCTGATTTTGAATGCGAGAATTCACTTTGACTCCTTGCCGTGCCTATTTAACGCCATGCCTCACCATGAACCATTGCCTTCTGTCGGATTAGCCGCATCCAAACATACGTTTCTCCGAAACCGAATCAAGCTATTGCCTTCGGAGGGGATTTAATCTGTTCGTCATAATTTTCCGGCTCCTTTGGGACGATTCGCATGTGGAATGTGCGCCGTACGCAAATGACATGACGAAAAAACAAACGGAACATTGTTTCTCGCCTATCTTCGGATGGAATTGCCGCCACCAAAATGCTGAAAATAAAACGGTCGCGACATTTCATTTTCGGGAATGGAATTTCTCAAAGGATTTGACTCAGTTTTTGGCGTTTTATTAAATTCAATTGACGTGACATCTGTGCCATTAAATGTTTGCTGTTGGTTGGGCAGGGCGGTTGGCTGGTGAATGGCGAATGATGTTCTCAACCGAACGATGAGCAAAATTGCCAATAAAAATGAAATTGACGGGCACTCGGAACTGAATGCTGTAATTGAATTGACTCTTATGACCTCAGTCAAGGGCTTCGCACTCACACACACATACACACTCAAACACTCACTCACGCACAAGAAAGAAAAGGGGAAAAAATGTGCGTCGAAAGAAAAAGCGTAAATTATATCAAATTTCATCAAGGAACTTTTCGGGACGGATAATAAACGTTAATTAGTTGGTATTACCTTTGGCAAACAAAACGACAGTCATCGGTACGACGTTGAGCTAATAAAATATGATTTTGTGATTGAATAAGCGGAAGCGATTCATTCGACGGAAGGAAAACAGATGGCAAGTGCTCTCGCAGTTTCATATATCTCGCTCGGCGCTTAATTAGGACATGACATACGATTCTTTCGAAATTTATATCCTAGCACGCATGAGTGTGTGTGTGCGTGTGTGTGTGTGTCGCGCTTGACGAATGGAACGACTCCATAATGGAAAATATAATTAAGGTTCGGATGAATTTGGGGTTGCTAAAGCGAATTGCAACAACAATTGCGGTTCTAACGAGGATGTTGATGGTGGATGGTGCAGCAGGTGGTGTAGGATGTGAAGAGTGGCCAGAATATCTCGTAGCTCTCGGAATTTATAGAGATTCATCAGAAATACAGCTTGTGTAGTTCCCTTCGGCTTCGCATCAGGGCAAAAAGCACCGAAAGCGGCAAATTTACGACAATTATTTCAGCGAAATTCAGAACGAAAAGAAACCCTCTCCGCAAATACAAGCTTTATGGTCTCGCTGTCGATTTAAGCCTGCGATCAGCTTTTCACTTATTTATTACTGGATGGAACGCTGCAACCAAGGCCGACATCAAATCCTTCAGCTTTTTATGAAATCATCCAGACTGTTGAGCATTTTGCAAATACAATTTTTCTTTCCTCATTTATCATTTTGTGTGTTACCGAGGAACGGGAATAACCGCGCGGGATGCTACGGAAGGGTAAAGCGGTTTATCGAGCCGATTTATTTGCGCTGGGCTTTTTTCACCCAAAACAATATATCGATTTTGAATGAAACAAACGTCGAACGTTGATGAACAAAAGCATGAACGCAGTTATGTATCTCGTGCGAAAATTACATTGGCTTTGAATGGACGGATAATTATTTATTGACTCGAAGGTTTAATTAGCGAGAGATCAACAATGGATGAATCAGCTTAATTACGGCTCAGTGATTTAATGATGAATTGGGAGAGTCGATGAGTCATACACGATATTATGTGCGTGCGTGTGTTTTTGCTACAAGGTCTGGTCACTCAATAGATAATTAACGACGTTTGAGGGCTTCCGCAAGTCCCATTGTTCTCATGAATTGATCTCGAAAGCTTTCAAGCCAGAAAGCTGCCTTCCGAGAAAGCCCCACTCCCAATCTCACCCGCATCCAACCAAACCGGAAACTCATCTTGATTTATTGCATTGGCAACGACTTCCAGCTGTAATTCGCATCGTTCAGTCAAAGCTTGATGCTCAGGTGCGGTCCATAAACTGAACAATCGTCCTCATCGCAAGCATCTTCCATTCATATTTCAACATAATCATTCAAGTAAATGGCTCAGCAAATGGCTGCGTTGGCCCCATTGGATGACTTCATTTCGAGAGCTCATTCGCAACAGTTGAAATGTTTGCTGCACAAAAACAGCATGAATATTCACTTCGCGCCAAACATTCACAAAGTATTTCAAGCAACCTTTTGAATATTTTCTGGAGTGACGTCCGGATGGCAACGCCAAGAGCAAAAAAAAAACGGAAAACGATGCGAATTTTTTCATTGTTGGCGCTCATTCTACATTAAGCTTCGTTTAACTTGCGGCTGGTGCGTTTCCTGTTGCAGTGAGTAGAGCGCCTGATGGGATACGGGGTAAATGACGGTCGGGGCAATGATGGGAACGTTGAGCAAATATTTAATGTTTGTTCCTTCGCATTGGTTTTAGTTTCATGCACTTTCTGGCTTGGTTGCCAAAAACAAACAGGGTTTCGCCTGGCGTAAATGTTATGCGATCGTTTGTTTATTTGCGTTTCGGTGTGAGAGAGGTGCTGGTGATGGCTTGTGTTAGTCAAGGTTTGATTTCATCGTTTTTTGGGTGTGGCTAAGGTGATGTCTCCAACGAGATTAATGCTACGTTTTGGCTAGGCGTTAATTTTCTGTCGACGAACAAGCTTCTCAAATGTCTCATTCTTTAGGACGTGTCCTCGTCTCGCCTCCCGTCCCTCACCCAGCGGGGCCAGCAATCCGAGAGCTTTTCATTAAAATCCATCAGAAATATCCCATTACTCTGTCAGCTGCATTTCATCCGAATTGACGACCGGATAATCATTAAAAACTATTCGACCGATATTCCTAGTCGAATTGATTTTAACGCGCAATTTCTTCCAAGAATTTTCTATAATAAAATGTTACTTTGGTACGGAGCCCAAACAGCAGCCGGCTTGAAAATCGCGTCATTTTCTCATCAACTTCAACACGGGCATCGCGTTTCCTTCATCATCAACCATCAACTTTAACTAAAATACCAATTTAATTATGTTTCGCATTCGAAATTATTGATTTTTTAATGATCGCCAGCGAATGAGAAAGTTTCATTTTTCACCAACAGACATTCTTTCTATTGCAGATTTGACGGGTAATTGCTTTGGAGCTTAAAACAAACGCACAAAATGGGTGAGTAAAATTGATGATTGTTTCCTCTGTCGATGGATTTTAATGTTCGCCGGATCGAATATCACAAGTCCCGTTTCAGTTTTCCAATCGCTTTGATGGTCATGTCATATGATCAATGTTTTCGGGGCCGCCTCGCAATTTGCAATGAAATCGAATCGGTTGTCTTTAGCATATTTCAAGTTGGAGTTGCCTTGAATTTCCCTGGGCGAATCGGTTTGTTCCAGTTTTTTTTCCCCACAAATTAAATTTTCGACAAACTTTCACCAAAGGCACTGAAGGATTCTTTGAATACTCGCCTGAGAAATGATGGTGCTGACATTCGAAATGGTCGGCAACTGGCTTCGGGTGAAGGTCTGAGTGATGTGAAAATTACTTCCTCACGAAGCAATTAGACGGAAGATCCGAAACAGCCCAGTGGCATCTAATTAGCAAAGCAAAATCAAATGAACTCATTTGCGATTCTGTGAGAACAAAAACATTCCCACACAACGGCAACCGGTCCGAGCCAATTATCAAGACAATTTATGTAAATGAAGTTATAATTACGAGGACACGATTAATATTCAATAAGCGTCTTTGTTCGGGTATTCACCGTTCGAACAGAGAGTGGGAAAGTTGAAATGCGCATTGTTGAAACTGACTTATGGAACTCCAAACACGGTCCACTCCCAATCAATTCAAGCACAAGCAACCCATTCACACCTACACAACAACCGTTGTATACTCGTCGACTCGGCAAACATTCCATGCGAAATTGACCGATTGAACTATTTCGAATGATTTACGATAATGCACGTCAAGTTAATTTCCCAATGAGGCATTCCTTCGACGGTGGAATGCGCTCATTTCATTTTATGACGACGAGGTTGAAGCTAGCAAAAAACACAAATATTGTTGTTGACAACATTGACGGGGTCCTATAATGGAATCATAACGGGAATAACAAGCTGATTGCGACTCAGATCATCAACACGACATGGCAAAAGATTGCCAGTCGCTCAGCTCAACATAGCAAATAATGATGACGGACCAGTCAATGATAACATAAAATGCTGAACCGAGAAATAATAACAACACAGATGCTTCGAATCGACGGCCTAGACCACCATACACTTGCACACACACACACACACACATACACTCATACTTTTACACGCACATGCACATGCATAGGTACACCAACTCAGCATCAGCCCCAACCCACTCGGTTGACTTTGAAAAAGTACGGCTGTCAACGAATTTATGTAACTAATGGGCACAAATGTTTAATGATGTGCTCGGGATGGTCCATACAACCGGGGCCGGGCACATTACCCTCTCCGATGGCGATAACAAACCGACCAATCCATCCAGTGTGGATTTATTAATGAAAGAAAACACACGTTGGCTTTCTTCAGCAACAATAAAGGACGACGATCATCACGACGGCCATCCCAATGCCAACAAGAAATTCCAATTTGTTTTTTTTTTCTCGCTCTCTTTCTCTTTCACTCTATCTTTCTTTCTCTCTTTCCCACGTCATTTTTCCAAAGCGGCCCCAAATGAATTTGTTTGTTGCGTTGTGTCGTTGTGTTCAAAGATTACCCCAAAACGGTTGGACCCCGGGTGCTCGGGTGGGTGGGAAGTGTTTATGACTTTCATTGTTCCGGCAAAATGATGAAATGAAAATTTCGTTTGCTTCGCATTTCAAAAGCGAGGCTGATATTTTGCTTGAAACGCAATAAATAACTCCTTCGCCAGTCGTCTAAGGATGTGAGTGAGCGACGCATGAGGGATGTCTTTATGGGAATCGATGGATTGATTTGAGCCCATTAATTACGATGACTGTCGTCTCGGCGATTTATCATCGATGGGTTGTCATAAACCGTCCCGAGGCCAGTTTCGTGATGACTTGCTCGCATGATAGACGCTACCTACATGAACCCCATCGAAAGTTATCAAAGCGTCATTAGACGGGAAAAATTCCGAAAAGCTCCTTACCCAAACGGGTCGTTTGCATCGATTGAGAATCGATTTCGTGCACGAGCCTCACCCAGGGATTCAATTTCCAGGCAAACTGAGTTCGTCACCAATGAACCACGCGCCCGCCCATTGCCAATCCAATAACCCTTCACATCAATTTTAAACCACTTGTCGAATTCATCATTCATTCGAAACGAGACCGTCAATTCGAAGACTCGAAACATTTCGATTTTGATCGGCTCGATTGTCTACCGCGGTCTTTTTTCGCTTTATTTTCGTGCTTCTTCGTCTTCTGTGAGTGTGTGTTTGTGTTGGTCTTAGTGTGTGCGACGGCTTTGGTAGCCCCTCGGGCAATGTGTATGCATGCGTTCACATTTGTCGACGGTTCGCATTCAAATGTGTACTTTGATTTTATTTACGACGAATCTAATCGCAGATTAATTCATGCGAATTGATATGTTTTCTGCTAGATTTACCAGCAAATTGGGGACCAGCAGCGTTTTATTATTATTCACATTCGGCTGATGGGCGTCCCAAATAAGCTTTAACGCTACCAACTTGGAAATGAATGTCATTTTAAGGATGCTTTGTATTTGAAATGATGGCGATTGCCTTTCGGGGGATTTCCGTGTCTGAATCGATCAGAGTTAGGTCGATTTGCGCTTGAAGCGAGGAGCTCGTGACGTGACGGAAACACGTGCCTGAGATGTGATCAATGCTAACTGGATTCTGGGGGAAAAAGTGGGTCAGTCGATATAACCAATGTCTCTGTTTACTTTTTGACTTGAACGAATTGACAGACACAAGTTTTTAATTTCATTTTCGACGACTCCTGAAGGATAATCTGCTGTTGAGCGTGCACACTTTTCGAATGAGCTAACAAGTGCTCTCCAGCTGATGCCTCGATGGGGCACATACACATCGTTTGACAGAACAAAGCGACACCACTGCGACTCGCAAGCAAGTCTGGCAACAATGACATTTTCCAGTGCTTCATCACAATCAAGTTCTATTTTCAAAATGAAGGCCCCTTCCGTTTTGCTCCTTTCTAAAATCACAGCATAAAATTCAGTTTTAAGTTTTATAATAAAATCCTCTTTGAAATTGCCTGTTTACGAATATGAACGTTTCGAAGCACAAACACATTGACAAATCTTCCGCCGACAAAGCCCTGCAGCTCATCCTCCTGTCGGGGATGTGATGTTAGTGATTTGACAGCATCTCAAACTTGACGTGGAACTTCATCATTCAAATGACGATAAATATTCATCAGGCATTCCGCTGGCAGCCCAACAGAAATGCGAT
>JANSTV010057035.1:0-12707 GCA_027564135.1 Lestremia cinerea | reverse complement strand
GAAGACATCACACAAGGTCAGCAGTTGATCAAGTCCTTCGGCACTGCTCTCAGCAAACTGGAAACGCTCTCTCAACAATTGGGATTGGATGATATCCTCGTTTCGTGATTGACCTCACAGTCATTTTGAACAAAAACCAATAAGAAAACCCAAGAATTCCTTCCGTTGAAATAATTCAATTCGATTTTATTTTCCATTTATATTTCACAATTAAATCATTTTTTTCTTGTTTTGTGTGTTTGAAAAGACGCACCGCCGAAACCGCGCGCTTGTGTGCACTTGAATGTCATTTTACAAAAAATCGTCTGGTTCGCGTGGAGCATCCAAATCTCTATAATGAATAATTGGACGATAATCACCACCACCGCCGCCGCTGCCACCACCACCACCCCTGCAATTAGAAAAATAAACAAATGTTCGTTTTTGTTTTTTGCTTTCATGTTTTTGTTGTCTCTCATTTTTTTTTTCTAAATTTTTAAAATTTTCTTAAATTTTTTGAAATTTTCTCAAATTTTCTTAAATTTTTTGAAAAAATTTAAAATAATTTTTGGGTTTATCATTTGTGTGTGTTGATGCTTGGGTATGGTAATTTAGTTGGAAGCAAAAGCTCCAAACATCCGCATTGTCAAAAAAACGACCAAAAATAAATAAACCTGATTTTAAGCGTTGATTTTCAATTTTATTAACTTTGAATGAACTCGAATCACTCAATCGACTGTCGGTCCAAAGAAAGCAATCGAAAATAACACTTGCGCTTTCACTGTTTCGATGTCATTTCAGCGTGAATGTCACTACAAAATATGGCCACTTAATCGAACTAATTGATTGGAATTCGTTCAAGACTGTTGCACACGATTCGATTGAAGCACATCAATGGTCGCTTGGAATTGATCCCGGGTTTGATTATCATGTGTCTGAGTGTCTCCGCGAATGTGCATGTGTGTATGAATGCGAATGAGTCGAACGATTTGCTTGTCAATAAAAATGAACAAAAAATTTGTAAAAATAAACATTGTGAAATTTGAAGCGATCGAACGAACCATTAACGGCTTGATTGAACCGATATCCACAGCCTTTACAGTTAATATTGAAATTTGGAAATTATTTAACATTCATCATTTCATTATGAAATTATTCAAAAAGAAAATAATAACAAAAGCAAAAATAAAAATAAAACTTTCAAAATAAAGAATTTCTTGTGTTTTTAGAGTAAAATTTCAAAAAAAAAGAAAAAATAAACGAATCATCTAAAATGGATGAAAATGATCAAAGTCATTCGATGGCGCGTCCAAATCTTGGTAGCCAATAATGCGTCGTTGATGATCCACTGGTATGTCTCTGTAATTCGTGTCGTGTCGTAACGAACAAAAAAAAAAAAAACGGAAAAAAACGCATAAAAAAATGGAGAAATTTTGGTTTGACGACTTTTTGAGTTGTTTCGAATTGACGAAAAAAAGCAAAGTGGAAAATGAAAAATGAAAAAAAATATGATTGGCTTCTGAGGAATCATCGCCTGCGGGTTGCTAGCCGAAACGTATGCGTTTCTCGCAAATGGTACTCCGTTTGGCCCATTGTCGATTGATCAGTTCGGGTTAGTAACAGAGTGAATGAAGCGGTTCTGTGTGTTTGTTTAATCGTCTTCGCGCGCAATGTCTTGTTCGTAAAGGAACACTTTCGTTGGTGTTTTTTCTTTGGCGTTTCTTTCGGCGGGGTGTTATTTCAAGTAGTTCCGGGCATGCAACCAAAACGCAATCGAAAAACAACCAAAACGAATGGAAAGAACGCAAACTCACCTTCGACCGCCGCCGAAGCCACGTCTGATTGGCGGCACCATTGGGGCTGCGTAGCCATATGGTGGACCATAGCCAGGACCCGGGTAGCCAGGACGAAAACTGTGGATGGAACAAGTAGCTTAGAGCTTGTGAGCGAATGGAGACTGGCTAGATTGAACTCACCCTTGAGGAGGTTGTGCTTCCGGTACAACCTTCTTAGTGTTACCAGGATGCTCTGGTAGTTGAGGACGCTTCGGATCCTTCAAGTAATTGTTGAAGTACTCAACCTCCTTCTTCACCTCGTCCACCTTCTCGCCGTGCTTGTTGAAAATGTGCTTCCGAATGAATTCCGGACCTTTGAATTTCTTGCCCGACAACGGACACAGCCACTTGTCCTTGGCCAGCTCTTGAGTATTTGCCTGAACGAATTTCTCAATTTCAGCGTCAGTGTCCTTGCAGCCGAGCTTCTTCAACTCATCGTTATCCAATTCGACGCTCTTGGCCAAGAACGATTGCATTTTTCCCTCGAAATTCCGAATGTAATCTTGAATTTCGGAATTGGTCACTTTGTTCTGGGGTGCTGGTCCTCTGGCATGAATGATTCCGCAGCGATTTGGCATCTCGTCTTCGTAAGGATATTCACAATGATTGTAAAAGTCCACAGAATGGACGATACGCATGTACAATATCAATTTGTCCAAGACATTGATCAGCATTGGTTCGCGCTCCAACAGTTCACCGTCGCTGTCCTTGTTGTCATTGCTGGCCAATCCAAGGAGTTCATCTTCCTCGGCGGATGCCTCTTCGATAAGATAATCGGTGATGTTTTGCAAAACGGGATTGTTGGAATTCAAACCAAAGGAAGTTTGATTGCCATTGGCGGATCTCTCTTTGTCGTTGTCCAGCCAGAGACCGGCTTTGATGTCCAAATTATGAGCGATTTTAGCGCATAATTTTATGTCACTGCGAACGATGGTCTTGTGTGCGGTGACTCCATTGACTGGCCGAACACGACGGCTCAAATCACGATTCACGATCGCACCCAATTCACAGTCTCTGAGACGAATGTTATTGAAGTTCCAGCAAATCTCCTTGATGTTGACGTCTCGCTTGAACGTAACCCATCCGCGTCGGAACCAACGACGTTCCACCAACGGATCAGCAATGGCAACCCGCAAGAAACCGCTGTAACGCTTACACATCGCTTCCACTTCAGCTTTCGTTATGGTGGGCGCCAAATTGCGCAAAAATATCGAACTGGTTCGATGCAAAGCTCTCGGACCGGATTTCTCTTCGATATCGCCAGCCTTGGAGTCGGTCTCCTTGTCCAAGTCAATCGTTTCGGTGTTGTCTTCCTTTGGGTCGGGTTTCTCTTCTCCCTCCTCGCGTTCGTCATCACTAACGATCGTTTCCTTGTTCTCGTTGTCGACTTCGATCGGAGTGGGCTTGTCTTCACCGTCAATCTCCCCTTCGACCTTCTCCTTCACCACTTCAGCCTTCATATCAACGTCCTCTTCATTGGCTTGGGCACCTTGGACAGTTTCTTCCTCTTCAATCTTTTTGGTCTCAACGACATCTCCTTCGGGCTCTGCTGGTTTCGGTTCTTTCTTCTCCTCATCGTCACTATCATCGCTGTCGCTGGAATCACTGCTAGATCCAGACGATGAGCTGCTCGAACCAGATTTGCTGCGCTTACGCTTTTTGCTCGGCTTCTCTTCAGTCTCTTGTCCATTGTCTTCGGGACCATCTTCAGCAGTTTTGACCTCAACCTTGGCCTCAACCTCACCGACTTCACCAACTTCACCGTCATCGGCATCACCATTGCCCTCGGTCTTGACATATTCTGCCTTCTTTTCCGGTTCCCCTTCAGTAAAGATGACATCATCATCATTCTCTGCCGCTTGACCTTCGACCGGCGGCTTCGACTCAACGACCGGTGCGGGGGCAATGACCTCTTTCACCACCTCAATCGGACGATGCTCCATCGGT
Source organism: Lestremia cinerea (assembly GCA_027564135.1). Classification (NCBI taxonomy): domain Eukaryota; kingdom Metazoa; phylum Arthropoda; class Insecta; order Diptera; family Cecidomyiidae; genus Lestremia; species Lestremia cinerea. Next base: position 8,946 of record JANSTV010057035.1, on the reverse strand, counting down.
TTCTCATCCAAAATCTTCAGGTCTTCCTCGGTGCCTCCTTCCAGCTTGATGACAACCGTATCGAGCAAACGCAGCAATTTGTCACTTTGCGTAGTGTCCACATTGACGCCGGTCACCAATCCATTGAATAGTGTTTCTGTAAACACTCCAGCACGATTCTGTCAGAGGAAGAAATGCAACAAGTTCAGTAAATTCACAATAAAACTTCCATCACAAATCACTCACCCGCAAGAATTCCAATTGTTCATCCTTCCGCTTGAGCGAGTCCTCTGGATGGTATTTGATTTTAAACCTGTTTCGCAATGGCGCAAAGAAAACGAACAAATTGATTAATAAACAGCCATGAACGAGGTGACGGATTGACAATCTGTTTTTCTTTCAGGGGAACGACCATGAATTCGGGCACACGATTCGATTGACTGCCGGACAGTCAACGAGAATGGAGGACAAAGAGTGTGCTCGAAAGTGGGAGAGAGAAGAGATTTAGAGAGATAGAGAGAGAGCGAGAGTAGGACTTGCGAGGGGCACATCAGATGCCCCGGATTTACCATGACCGAGTCCAAGCTACCAAACACCCGTTTGAACTAACTGAATCGAAAACAAATCAAATTCAAAACAAAAAGAAATTGCTCTGTAAAGTCCTAAGACGAATCACGCATTCAGTTCGTTTCATTGTTTTTAGTTGAAAAAAATTTCGTTTTTTTTTTTTTTTTTCTTTTTTTTTCTTAATAAAACAAGTGTGTGGATTCTTACCTCTTCCATTTTCAAACATTTTTAAAACGGTATTTTTATATTTGATTGGAATTGTGAGTTTTTTTTTTTAAAGTTTTAAGTAAAATTTTCGCTCATTTTTTAAAATTCATTGCATAACATATTTGGCATTGCTCGCCAAATAACGGACTTTTCTTTTGTTTCGTTTGCTTTTTTTCCAACGAAAAAAAAAAATTGTATATAAATCGGTTTTATCGGTTCTGCATTGCATTGGCGGTTTAGTGTGTGTGTGTGTGTGTGTGTTTCAATGCAAAGCATGACGAAATCGAGGTTGATGCTTTTTTCGTCTCGTTTCGTTTGATTTTCGTTTCGTTTGCGCTCTTTTTCATTCCATAATCTCTCAGTTTTGCGGTTCGAGAGTTTATGGCATTTTTGTTTTTCGCTCATTTTCATTTCGTGGCTTAGCCATTTTCATTGCTTTCGCTTGCCTTCGATTTGTTTGGTTCTGGTTGAGATTTTCATTGTTTCGAAAATTAAAATCAACTGTTTTCGTTTCGTATTTGACGAGGTAAAAATAGAATCGCGACGGATTGTAAATGCTTTGAACTATAATGACGTATAAAAGAGAAGCTGTTGGAAAAAAAGTTATTTAATTAACGGAAAAAAAGAAGTTTGAAGAAAACTTGAACAAAAAAATGAGTTTTTGTTTTGTTTTCGTTCCTTTTCGGTTTTGGGTTTTGTTTTCTGGTTTTCCGTGCTGATTTCGTGATTTGCAAGTGACTAGGCAGCGCAATGGTAACGTTGTGCAATTGGTGGTGTGGGATGTGGGGTTGTGAATGCGACAGATGGACTGTAATTCGGTTCCACTGCACAGCCACAGCACAGCGCCGCACCCGTTCCCAGTTCGGATGAATTCCGCGTTCATTCGATTTGTTAAACTGATTTTTGGCGTTTGGTTTGGTTTTTTCTCTTTTTCATTTGGTTTTCTTTTGTCTTTGTTTTTTTTCGTTTTTTTTCGGTGTTTCCCATCGCCTTCAAAATGTCGACAAGAAAACGAACGATAAAAAATACATGATTGGCTGACGACACTCACCATTCCTCATCCTTGTGCGCAACGAAAAACTCGTTAAGCTGTTGTCGCTTGAATTCCATTTTGTATTCATTGTACTTGTTGATGGCGTCCGAGTCGGATATGGAATCGTCTTGTGATGCCAAGAATTGCTTGAGCGTCAGCATTGGCGGTTGGGTTTGCAGGTCGGGGTTGACCGGCGGCTCGCCTCCCAAACTGAAAAACGGGAGATTTTGTTTGAGATTGATGAGACTTCCAAGCGAGTATTGGTCGCGGTCAATTCAAACTTACCGTCCATGAAGACCACCTCCGCCACCTCCAGGCCCATGACCGAATCCACCACCATGTTGTCCGTGGTGATAAGGATCGTTACCCGGCCATCCGCCGCCATATCCATACCCGTCGTGTCCTAATGAAGGATTCATTCAATCACTGGCTTCACAGTTAAGACCTCGCGTTGACTCACCGAACTTGCCCCCGTATCGTGGACGTCCATCGTCTGGTCCGCCCCATTCACCTCGCATACGCTTCATTGGTGGGCCGCCGCCACCTCGATCCGGTGAAAATCGATCCCGCGGTCGATACTCCCGATAGTCTGGTCGTGAACGGCCCGAGCCTCTGTTGAAACAATTTCAAAGCAATTAACATCCAGCCAACCAGATTGATAATTAAATAGTCATCAATTACCTGTCGCCCCAATCGTCGCGTCCACGTGAACGATCATCTCGTCGATCCGATCGATAATTGTTATCTGAACTGCGTTCACCGCGGAATTTATCGCGTCGCTTGCGATCGTATTCATCATCAGAGTCTGCCATTGATGTTCGAATATGCTACTGAAACGGAGATAATTGCAGGAAATTCCATTTCAATTGCGGCCTAATCAACATGTGGTTTCCGATCAAAGCGTACGCCATTTCGCAAGAGGCAAACAAATTAATCAACAAGAAGTGTTTTGGGTGAAAAGTAGTTTTTTTTCGCTCGACTTTCTAACGCAAATCGCCCCAAAACGACATAACCTCAAATATTTCGCCGAAATATCGAGCAGAGTTTTCGGATTGTCTGCGATTGCATTACGATAAGTGGCCCCGCGAAATGATGCCCAGCCATTTCAAAATGGATAATTTGATCGTTTTCAATGATCGCAAGAAAATTGAGAATCGCATTGCAATCTGGGTCATTCACCGGGGCCACATCATTTACAACCATCTAAAGAACATGATGAAAAGAGAATAATGCTATCAAATAGTGACGCGCCATACAACATTCAGTTGACTGGCGTATTTTTTGCAATTCTTCTCTTTCCCAATGCCCGTTAATTGGCCCATGGTGGAGGCAACAAGGAACGTTTTATCGAAAATCATAGAAAAACATAATATTTACATACTATTTCGGTCACTTGAATCCTCTTTCGGTTAGACTTTCGGTGAGATTATCGAAAAAACTTCGATTCAACAACAATCGACGCTCTCGTCAAACTGAAATGACACATCACATAACCTGCGATGTCTTTCATCAATGCGAGTTCCCTATCGGGAGATTTGCATCGGTTGGTAACCAACTTGAGTTGCGGTTTCGGATGGTATTTCTGGGTTGAGAGAGGATGTTTTGGGTTGATTTTTCTATTAGGAAATCGTTTGAAGCAGATGGAACAGACCTCCGGGGGTTGGAAGCTCCTTTCGGAAGGGTTACAGTTCTCATTTGTCTCATTGGACCTTCTTCGTTGATGTCACAATAAGGTCAAAAGAGGTCGTATTACAGCGAGATGATTCGAAAGAGAGTATCGATTCCAACCCATTCGTCTAAGAATCGATAATGATCGTCGATTTTCCGCCTTTTTCCGAATGAATTTGTCTCTCGAGTAAGCGCCATCTGTGAGCAAAACGGCGAGTCACATTGTCATATTGTGACAAACTCATGTTCCTCTCCCTCTCTTCACCTCTTTATCTCTCGCCCTGTCTCCCTCTCTCCCGCTCGCACACCGAAAAATCATAAATTTCAACCAAGCAAATGTTTGAGAACGATATAAAACCAGGGTTGATGAGAACGTTAATGAAAATGTTGGCATAATTGATGAAAATCATTGATGAAATCCATCAACTGATCCGATTATGGTTCTAGCTTGCGGCTACATCGCAAAATGGAAAGCCGATAACAGATTAAATTTCGTTGGCTGATGGTTGTTGATGCATCGAAATTGAATTTCGAAACCGCGTTGGTGGGATTGTAACAGCCCTGCGCAGAACCGTCTGTATCATTTCTCACATATATAAATGTGTGTATCGGAATCGAGTAAAAAAGTATTCTTGTTCGCAAGCAAGCAAGCAAGAACCTACTCGCATAAATATCCACGGGAAAATACAGCAAAAGCCACCCGAATAAAATTATGCTGCTTTGCCTGAATATTGTGTGAAAAACAGTTTCCGACAGTGAATTAGGCTTGGTGGATTCGCCAAAAGGAATCACTTTGGCTTTTTTGTGGCGAAAACAATTGAACTTTAACACCGAGTGCGCGATGCTGGACGAATGGAATTGAATGGGGTTTTCGTGCCGTATGGTTTATAAAAACGTAGAGAAAAACCGATCGAGAAATAGGATTGACCCATTGTCGGTGTGTGTATGAGTGTAATTGATAAAATTTACAAGCCAATAACGCTGTCTGAATGAGGCGAGAGGCGAAAGAGAGGAAACAAATATCGGAAAGAAGAATCAACCGAATCAATTGAAGCCAAACGAAAGAAAGCGAAGAACGGAAAAACGAATCGTTTCGAAGAAGAGTTTTTCGGTTGTTGTTGTTTTTTTTTCTCTCTGTTTTTTCCGTGGCTCTTCTTGTTTTTTGTTATGGTTTCCATTTGCAAGGCAGATTGTTGGAACGAAAGTGTTTCGGACGATGCGACCGCACCAGAAATCGTGTAAATTGATGTGAACGCCGCCAAGACGGGGGCCAACCCACAGCAGCAGCTTCGAGACCACCATCACCACCACAACTGCCACCGCCAACAATTCCAAAACTTAACAAATTCCTGTAATGATGATAGTGATAGTTCGGCCAGTGAATGCATCACCAGCGATACCATCGCCAGCAACAACAACAGCTCGTTCACAAACACAACATAACTGAAAAGGTTGAGCCTCGAGTAATTGTGAAAAAACAGTAACGAGCAAAATTCATCGGTGAAAATCGAGTAATTGAGCAACCACAGTGCTAAAAGTGCAGAGCGGGACAGAAGAGAATCGAAGAAAAAAAAAAACGAAGAAAAATACAACAAAATTTCGGTCCGGAAAAAGAGAAAAAGAAGTGGAGAAACACACGAAAAATGTGTGCTGGACGATTCGTTGGTGATTCGTGTGAATGTAATTGAACAGTTTTTCATTCGTAGAATTCGGTTTTTTTTTTTCGAATTTTCCTTCATTTTTTTTCGTTTTCGTTTCGTTGATCTGAATCGAAACACCGACAAGAGAACACACACAAACGCTCTAGAAGAAGTAGAAGTAGAAGAAGAAGAAGAAGAAGAAGAAGAAGTGGAGAAAAAAAAATGCTGCTGTGTGCAATTGTGTACTGCAATTAAATAACATGAAACGATGTTGAACGATTCGAGTGATCGACTGGTAGCTATTTTTTGTTTTCGATTTAATCATTTGTTCGATAAAAAACGAGCCACACATTGTCGACTCTGTGTCGAACGTCAAAACGTTTGAGTGGTTTTTGCATTGCCGAAATCACTGAAATCGCAAGTGAAATGCACATTGTGTGACTGCAGAGCCGGAGCCATACCGAAAGCAAGCGACGAGTGGCAGCGTTTTGTGTCTACCAGTTAAGTTCAGTCCGTCTCGTACGTCGGTGTGAATCGCAGTGTGCTGTGTTTTTTCGGTGGCGAGTGTTGATTTTCGCAAAAGAATTTTTCGTCATTTTTTTTCCGTTTCGTTTCGTTTTTTCTTTCTTTTCATTCGTTGGTTCGTTGCGTTTTTTCTGTTTTTGCTGCTTCAGTTTTCGTTATAATATTCTGTTTCGCTGGTTCAATTCATTGTTTTCGATCGTACGCTTGTCGTTTTTCTCTCACATTGTTTTTGTTTGGTCGCGTCGTTGACGTTGTTTTGATCGAAGTTTTTCTTGAAATAAAATCCGCACACAAGAAGGAATAAAACAACACACACAGCAAAAGAAGCAAACATAAGCAAAAACGATGATAAACTAATTGCAAAAATTGCTGAACGAATCGAAATAATCGGCTTCAGTGTGTGAATGACGAATCGCCTAAAATTTGAATTTCGACAAATTTTCGGATAAAAAAGGGAAACGGAACAACCGACGACACAGCATCGCAGCATTGCTGTGCAAAGAGACAACAAACCCTCAGAGAGAGTGAGAGAGAGCTCGAATCACTGAGACTCACATCGAATCGGCGAATTTCTCGGTAAAAACAACTCGATGATATGAGCACTTGGGCGCAGAGAATGCATCGACGTGCCGCCAGTGTGGTTACATCATGTGGTCATCCGGGTGTACCGTACCCGCATCGGTTGGAAAAAGTCAAGTTCGGTGTTACCCTCGACGAGGTATGCAAGCCCGACATACCTGGCCCGTTGCTGGTGTTGATATTGAAACTGAACAAGGAGGCACCGTTGCGTAAAGATGTGTTCCGGGCGCCTGGCCATCAAGGGGCCATGAAGAAATTGATTCATTTCTTGCAAGCTGGCCGTTTGGTGAATGTCGACAACTATTCCGTTTACACGATAGCCAGTGTTTTGAAGAAGTTTCTGCGCAAAATTCCGGGAGGAATTTTCGGACGTGATGGCGAAATGGAACTATTCCAGATCATCGAGAGTGATGATGAGCTCGAACAACAGGAGAGAATTCACAGGTAATTTACAGCATTCGTTCTATCTTACTCTATCTCTCTCTCTACCTCCATCTCTTTCACACCATCGTGGCGTGCGACAGATAAATCTCAGATCGTTGATTAGTCCATTTGTGAAGGGGTGATCGTTATTCAAATGAACACTTTTTGGGCAGATTCGGGAAAATTCCGGAAAGAAAAACAGAAAATTCCCAAAATCGATCATGGCCCAGCCTCAAAATCCAAGCGATTAAGCTTGAGCGACAGCATTGTGCCGTGCTCTGTGTGTGTTGACAATGGCCAGATTAAATTACCCGAAAATGCCCCGGCTCGTGCAAAGGCAAACCAAGGCAAGGCAAGGCACATCGACCGAACCAAACACAACCGAATGACCGAAAAGCGGTCCAAAGGCGAAGGAAAGCAAACGATGAAAAATTTGTCAAAACGGCATTTTCAAGCGACAAATTTAATTTGTAAATATTTATAAAATTACAAATGTTTTTGTTTTTCTGCCTTCTTTTTGTTCTCTCTCTCTCGTGGTGGCTCAAACATAGATTTCACTTTGGCTACAATAATATATCGACAGACGAAACGAAAGCAAATGCCGAACCGAGAGCAACATGTGCGTGCACACATGCATTTTTCAGTGGCTAATGCGCGCGCGCCTCCCCGCGTCTCCCATAGCCAGTTGAACACCCGAAATCGTACACACAGCCATTGCCATCGTCGCATTACATTTTTCAATTTGCATTAGTTTTACTATCTCGCTCACTCTCTCTCTCTCTCGTTTTTGTTATTATCGACGACGTTCCGGGCAATCCATTTGGCTTGCAAATCGCGCCATTGCCATGCACGCCCGTGCAACATTTCAGACAACTGGCTGAAGCGCTCACAGACATCGGACAACGGACACCAATACGACTGGCATTTCACCATATTTTTCATTCGGTTCATTTTGCTTGGTTCGAGTTCATTTTCGAAAAAGTGAACAAAGTTCTTTTTTCAAACAGAGGCGACTCAATTGCATTGCGAGGAAAACACCGTTCAAGTGACGAAACCGATCGGACAGATAGTTGCCATCCATTTGCGAAACAAAGCGATTAGCCTTGACGATGACGAACATGTACTCGACGAGCAAAATGGGACTGGTCCTTTCGGCTCTGACATTTGCATATTTCGGTCGAGTTGGGTTCGTTCGAGCACTTGAGCGTTTTATGAGAGTCAATTCGCCGTGCGACGCCATTCGTCATAAAAACGGACTTTCCTCTTTCCCATTTGGCAGCCCGCGTGGACTTTCCTCCTTCGAAGCCGCTCATTGCCGGCTCGTGCAATGGCACATCGTCAAATGGTCCTCCTCAATCGCAACCCAGTCTTCGACCTTCCAACTTTGCCTTGTTTTCGTTTCTATCTTTTGTGTCAGTCGCTGTTCGAACTCGAGATCAATTTGCTCGCCCCCTTTTTTCGCTTGCTTTCGCTCCGACTCGTCTCTCTGGATTATGGCCGGTTTTAACGCATCACCGAGTATTACATTTCCGAATATCAATTTTGTTGTCAATGGCCGCTGGTGATTATCGCAATAATTTATTCTTGGTATATTTCGTTGTGCGTTGGCAAGCGTGACGTCGATCCGAAAGGCCTTTGAATGCCTGTTGGTTGACTGGTTCTGAGTGTGTGTTGGCTGTTTGACTTGGGCACGGGGAGGCGGACGGGAACGAATGCCCAATAAACAAATATCGAGCGGTCTCCGTCTTTGGCCAATTCCACTTGTTTTTTTGTTGATGAATCCATCATATTTTGAAGTTGTCATCAAATTCCATATCGTTTGTCACCGCCACTGTCAACGCCATTCGATATCAATTTCGAAATCATCTCGCACATCTTACAATATTTATTTTCATTTTTCGTCAACAAAACGGAAAAACGAGAGAGAACGAGAGGCGAAAGAGCAGAATGCGGCGAAAAACGCGGAGAGAAACGGGAGCGAGACGATGAGCAACACATGAAATAATACGTCTCGTGGAATCCTGTCAACATTGAATATCGCAAAACGATTAACAATAATACTGTTTGACTGTCGAAATATTGTCAGTTTTGGGAAATGCCAATATTTTATGCTTGTGCACGTTCATCGCCCTGAGCACAGCACGAACTCCGTTTCCATGACAGTTTCAATCAAATAATCTGTGGTTTTTTGTGATTTATTTCCTTTTTGCCGCCCCGAAGATGAAATGATGGTCCCGCGAAACGCATAATCGTACATTGAGTGATAGGCAACCATGAATTGCTTTCGGATTGAATGTTTGAGACACGATATGAACGATTATTGCG
>JANSTV010057013.1:0-12710 GCA_027564135.1 Lestremia cinerea | reverse complement strand
ACAACATTCAAAATTTGACCGAAAAATTGCGAGTAAACAACAAAGAAAAATCCAAGAAAATCAAAGAAAACCATTCGGCCGGTAGCAAATTCCTTTGTGTTGGCCAATTCATCAGAGTTGGCGATGAGCTTCACCAAAGCCAGAATGTTATCGCCAGTTCTCTGCAATGAAGCCGGTGGCAAGTAATCGATGTGATCGTATTTCGTATGGTAACGGTAGCCATTCATAATGTGCGCGAAATCCATCCCTGAAATAAAAACAATTAGTATCTCCTTGGAAGGATGGCAGGGTTCACCATCACTCACCGGGGATGTGACCGAAATCGCGGAAGATACGGAAATCTGTGTCAGAGGGAATGAGACCGGAATGGAAGAGTTCTTCAGCGGCGACTTGACCGTTTGGATGTGGAATCGCTTTTTGGTAGCTCTGCAAAGGTTTTTCATGAGAGTTCTTGGGCGCGAGAATCCCCGATTGAATCGACATACTTCAATGAGCCATCCATGATTTGGTCCAGACTGAAACAAAATTTCCTTGCCGCTTGAGCCAACCGATTCGAGATTTAAGAACGCCCGGATGTCTCCGGCCCATTTGTGCTGAGTGATGAAACCATGAGCTGCCTGGAGTGGAGTCTCCTCAGCGCCATTGAACAAAAACAGAATTGTGTGGCGAGTTCGTTCACTCTTTTTCGATAAGACGCGAAGAATTTCCAGCATGACACAGCAACTGGCCGCGTCATCACTTGCACCCGGACTGAAATCAAAATCTATTTTAGAGATCGAAGTGATAAAAATGCAATAAATTTACCTGCCAGCCACGGAATCAAAGTGACAATTCATCATCAATGTATGATTTTCCGCCGGAGCCTCCCGACCCATCAACTTCACCACAACATTTTGAACATTTCGATAAACATTCGTCATGCCATGGGGTTTGAAAGCAGCCCAATAGGCACCGGATACTTTCTGAACATCCGCGTAGATGGTTTGATTGGGATGAGCATTACTTTGAATGAATGAAATCTCTCGCTTGAGGAAATCCACGGCTTGCACTTCATTCGCATAACTACCGGTGGGACGTGGACCAAATTTTTTCAAGATATTCAAATCGTTCCACGCGCGTTCAGCAATAAACTCATCCGGATGATTCGGACCATCTCTGATGCTCAACGCATTTGGTAAGCTCAATAACCGGTATTTGGTGAACCATCCTAAACTGAAGACCAATGCCACCAAAAACACACCCCACCACCAGGACAAATTATGCACATTCTGTTTGCGATAGCTCGAATCAAAAATATTGAAGCCACCGCTATTGTCCTGAAAATTCAACGAAATCGAAGTCGATTAAATGACAGGCAAAGTACGAGAGGATCGCCATTTTACTCACTTTACACTTGCCGATAAGAAGATTCATTTTCTAGATCATTTCAACCACATCAAACGACAACAAGATATTCACTGACTGACACTCTTTCTCTAAATTTTGAACCACAGTGACATAATCAGAATGTATTGCCACTTCTGCTTCAATCTTTCAGTGCATCGGAGATAATCGGAATGTTTATCTCTCGTCTCTCGTTGCGTGTTATTGTGCTATCGATTACAATCCGACCGTTATTGTTACCGGCGTAATATTATTTTCCACTATCTCTCTGCGACGAAATATACAACAACATTCAAAGTCAAAATATGAATTGCGATTTTTTCCACGGACTGTTGAACGAAACGTTGCATTGCGGCAAAACGTTCAGTTTCGAGTACCGAAATTGTGTTTGGCGTTTTCGTTATGAAACATCAGTGTCTGGCTCGACGAGGTTAATGACCTGCTCTACCCCACTGATCTCCTGAGTCTCAAATCATGCTCCGATCATTTCGCTAGAAACGATTCAATCCGGCATTGGTTTTTTGAAAAGTATACTTCTCGCTTTGAGAAGGCGAAACGTTCAAATCTCAGTGGTCGATTTGGATCGGACATACGTTAGCAACTTCACACGCATAGAAATGTCAACGTCACTTGGCACTGTCAAAGTGTGCAGTAAAATACCTGACGTGGATATTTTTTTTGTACCGAAAGCTGTTTGAGTAGCGGTGTTGTTATAATTTTGTTCCAATTTTCGAAAGACGAACCATTTCTGAGAGAGATTCATCGTGGCCGGATGAAATCATTCAAAAAATTTATTGCCTAAATTTAAGGGTTCTCATCGAATTGTCTGTTTGGGAAAATAGACGGGTAAATTTGATTGGTTTTCTCATCAAATATTCACCACTCATAACGTTTTCGTTTCAAATAAGAGACGATTTGGCAAAAGTGAAAGTTTCGCATTGAACATGAAACAATATTGTATTTTTGCGATACATGTCACGTTGGTGGCATTAACGATGGCCCAGCAACGTGTTGCTCCTGGTGTTCCTCCACAGCATTATGTAAATAGAAGTTTATTTCGCAAATATACACGAAATTCTGAGACAGAGGGCAATTTTTAACGATGCATGCATGATTGTCCACAGCAAGGTCAAGGACAACAGTACCAACAGCCCCCACAGCAGCAACAATATCAGCAGGCTCCACAGCAACAACAACAGTACCAACAACAACCACAGCAGCAGCAGTTCCAACAACCACCACCTCAGCAGCAGCAACAACAACAACATCAACAGTTTCAACAGCCCCAACAAGCTCAACAACAACAATACCAGCCTCAGCAACAGCAACAATTCCAACAACATGCTCAACCGATTGCCCAACCAAATGCCCATGGACATGATCACGGGCACGCACATGGAGCCCCACAACAGATTCTGAGTGGAAATGTCCAAGACGAACGAGCGTAAGTCCCGCGATCTGATTTCATTAACGGAAGGACTCTACCCTAAATTTCCTTCTTGCCCCAAACAGACATATCCAGGAGCATTTGGACGTACCAATCGACACAAGCAAAATGTCTGAGCAAGAACTCCAATTCCACTACTTTAAAATGCACGACAATGACAACAACAACAAATTGGATGGCAGCGAATTGATTAAATCGTTGATTCATTGGCACGGTAAGATGTTCGATAAAGACTTGACTTGCAATGTTATCCGTTATTTCAATATGTTTTCTCTGATTCATGGAAATTCATTTTTAACATTTTCGGCTCATTGACAAAACCGCCGTTAAATAACCTTATTTCAATTACACAATTTATTCCATATGTCTGGTTATGGGCCAGAGCAGCCGTAAGCCATATGCTCACGAGCAAACAATGTGCGGCATACGCTATGTCAAATATTTGCTCGTGAATTTTTCAGCCTTCAGCGAAATCAACGAAAGATCATTTGAAAATTCAAATCAATTCGTTTGAGGTGTTTGCGCGATGTTGATGAAATTGCATGAATCAGATTAGTGTGAAACTACCTGCTTTTCCTTTGAAAAAAAACGGCCCTATACGTTTTGTTTGGTTACGTTGTTTTGTTTTTGCTAAAGAGACATTCGTCTGGCTCGAGATGTAGTTGTTATCAGCGAAATTTCCGTATGAGTAGTTCCCACGAAACTTCGACTGAGTCAACAGCATCAGGGGTCAAATGAATCAGCAAATTCAATATCAGATTATTTAATATGTTTATTTCTATTTGTATGCTCGTCCATTTCAAAACAAAATCATGCATTTCAATTCACGTGTCAACGAAACAATCGCTCGTTCAACACTCACACACCAACACAAACATCATTCCAAAATTTAAAAAAACAACAACAACAAAATCGAAAAACAAAACACATTCAAACTTCATTCATTCACATTCGATTGTTTGAACATCAATTCCTTCATTTATCAAAAATCGCATTTTCCATGTGTGTTGTTATGGATACTGGGATCGCATAATGGTCTACAGAACAAGGGAGTAAGGAAAATCAGCAAAACCCCCAACAACCACATATCGAAGAGAAAGTATTCACCGACGATGAACTGGTTGGACTGATTGATCCGATATTGAAAATGGATGATACGAACAATGATGGTTACATTGATTATCCGGAGTTCATTCGAGCACAACAAAAGGCCGCCGGCAATGCTCAACAACAACAACAGCAGCCGCAACAGCAACCGCAGCAACAACAACAGCAGCAACAACAGCAACAGCCGCGTCATTAAAAGGGAATCACTTTCCTTTTGCATGCGCACACCTTCCCCTCCCCCGTCATCAAGGATACAGACATTTACGATAGAAACAGGACTTGCAATCACTAAACACATGCGTGCATAACGAACAAACGAGCAATCACTAAGTAAATCAAAGGGCCACCCAGCAGAATATATTACGAAAAATTAAAATACGAAAAATGATTTCATTGCAAAGAGGAAATAGCATAAACGAGAAAGACTGAAATTATTTTCCGATGGGATTACGTTTCCATTTAAAATCGAAATTCTCTCACTTCCATTTCATTATTTTGAATAACATTTACGGAGAATTTCTGTTTTGATTAAGAATTTTTTTTTGTTCTCAATTAGTTTTTTTGTGTTTTTTTTTCTGTTTGGATTTGTCATCAAAATCCCAACTCAGAACAGAGATAATCAAGACAAAGAAAGAAATTGTCGGTCATTCCAAGTGTGGAATTGCATTTAATTTTAAAATTGATTTTTGATTTTTCTGCTCGTTCATTCTGGGCGAATGTTAATGTAAATTAGAACACGAATTATTTATTAATTTAATCGAACAAATGAATGAATGAAACGAGAGTTTATAATATATTTTGTTGTTATGAGTAAAACGGTGTTTCCAGTCCGGACGTGATGCGCTAGAAATTAGATAAATTCCTCTCTACTGTGAACGTGATGCTTAGGGTGCCTAGAATCTGGAGGATTTTGATAGCATTTAATAATTTAGTACTAAGTATGGTGTAATTGGTGGTCGGTAGATGGAAAATGACTGGCAACTGAAGCAGCTGAAGCGTTTTATTGTAATTTGTAAATTGGGTGAATGAATGTTGAATTCTGTTCTTTTGAGTTTCTCCTGTTGTTTTTTTCTTGAATCATACACACATCACACATTTCATGAAATCGCTCCCAATCATCCCGCTTATCAAATTCAGTTGAATGGTTTTGTGTTGTGTTTGTGGTCCTGGCTTGAATTAAAAAACAAAAATTGCTTATTGTTGAGAACTAATCCATCGACTTGATGATTGAAATTGAACTATAAACTATGCAGAAGAGACGGATCATCACAGTGACCATACTAAAGCCGATCCCGAAGTGAAAAAGGAGAAACAGCATGTGAATCCATTGTACAGCGATGATGAATTATCGAGTATGGTTGATCATTTGCTGGAAACGTTGGACAAAAATCGCGATGGATTCATTGAATGGTCAGAATATCGCACTCAATAGCCAATGTCAACTTGTGTAAATCATCCGCCTGATCGTCCCATCGTATCATCGCATACGTGCATGTTAACTGTCGACTAACAATTCGTCAATTTCTGTGGCAGAAAGCCGTTGCCGTTAAACAAAAATTATGAAAAGAACCTGTCTTTTGTTAATTTGATTTTTTTAGACAATTTTTACGAAATAAATGAATCAGTGATCAAACTATAGCTGAAGATTCTGACTCTTGATTGTGTTGATAACATGTGTTTATTCGTCGTCGCACGCCACCGGTGTTTATGTTGTCTGTTGTATTGCACGCAATTTCTTTACTGACACCTGTTTCGTTTAGATGAGCATGGCCAAAATGAATTGGGAAATCAGACTTTGAATGTGGAATTTATGGAAACCTCTGTTGATTATGCCCTGTTACATGCCGATGCAAATATGGATGGTATGATTTCGTGGGAAGAGTATGTTTGGGGCGTCAAGAGAACGAATGATGCTGCCATTGCCGCAGCGGCTGTCCAAGCGGCTCAAATTAATTTGAATGTTGATAATTCGTTGGCCGGAACCACCAATCAACTTAATGGTCATCCACACAATTAAGCATCAGAACGCGCTTAGAAAAGACTTTAGTCCGCACTTTAGCTTTACATAACATTCCTTCTTACTTACGTCCAATACGTTCTCTGCTTTAGCTGCTTTTTGATATCTTCTCTCCTTCGGAAACATTGCTTATTATTTTCCTTCATTCTTTTAGTTTTTTCAACCAAGTTACGTATATAACTCTTCGAATGACTGACATTCAAATTTTAAAAAAATTCGCAATTTTATTATTATTTTTATTTTATTTGCAAATGTGTTAAAATTTGAGATTGTGAGTCTTAGCCTTAAATATGGAGAGGAAAAATTATTGGTTAATTTATTTCGAATAATATGGAGGGGGGGAGAGACTTGTAGAATCCAACAGTACATCAAAGGGAAAAGAGTCTTCGTTCTGTGTGCAACCCCTATTCAAATGAAAATGAAAATGAAAAAAACAAGCGACTAGAAATTTTAATTGACCGTCGAATATCAAAAAATGAATCAAATCAAGAAAAAAAATCGGAAAACCACGAGAACAAACCAAGAAAACACCGTCAACTTAAGCGATCACATTTCGACACGCGATAATTGCTCGTTTGCTCTATATCCGCAAGTATTCATCGTCCATCAAACTCCTTGCAGTATCGCCGGTGTTGTATATTACGTTAATGCATGGCATGTTTGGAGTGAATTTCATCGAATTTCGCACGATAAACTATTGGGTAGAACGACGGAAATGCATGTTTCCGGATGAAATCAAAAAACATTTTCCCAACGGGTTGTTTATCGGCTGAAGAGTTTGTCTTGAACCATATTTTACAGAAAACGACGATAACGGTGGGACACGTGTCGGCCAAGCTTTCACTGATGACGTATTGATTTCCATTATTGATAACTCATTGAAAGAAATGGACAAAGATAGTGATGGTTTCGTTGATTGGACTGAATTCATGGCAGTGCGTGCATCGGTAAAAAAACACTGAAATTCGCATTCACTTTTGATTTTCAAGTTTATTTCGTTTGTTTTCTGATTTATATTAGTTATAAATTATGAATTTTGTAAATTTCTTTTCATAAATAAATAAAAAAAAATATTCACACAGATGGTTTTCATTTGATTTTCTTTTGAACGACCTTTGAGACTTGGCAATTGCAGCCAGTGAGCCAAGCGCCTAACCGCTCTTCAAAAGCAATGGATCGATTCAAATTCGGAAGAATAAAATATGTCATTGAACTCATTTCTATGTTGGAGTTGATTTCCCGTCTGCAACACCGTACTCTCCATTTTCAGCTATCTCTTTGCTCGGCTGCCAAAGGAAGGCAGGAGTTCTCTGCCACTGACATATCTATTCTAATGCATAGACAATGTCTGTTGGTGTGCGTTCGCAAGGCGGGGAAAACAAAGCACGACACCGCACGCCAACCGACGCTACGAAGCTACGACGCTATTGCGCACTCAGAATCGGCATCGAAAATATTTATGTCAATGCTTACCTCCAATCGTAAATGAACGCTCTTGGTGGCTTTGTGCATCGTAAACATTTCGTATTTTCGTTTTCCATCTCCGTCACCATTGAATCGCCGAACCGAAAACAAATCCACCGGAAAACTAGCAAGTTTCGTTGGGTTCACGTTCAACCAGTGCATTTGCAGGCATTCGGATTGAAGGAAAAAAGAACGCTAGTTGATTTGATTCAAGCCTAATATTGGCTACGCGCGACCGTGTGTTTGTTTCGATTCCAATTTCGTTTTCATTTCCGTCGTTGATCTATTGGCCACCGCAGACTGTTTCAGTGTTAAAGTGATTTGTAGCATTTTTCACGATAGTGCTGTTGTGCGACTGGTGAATACGGTTCGTTCAAACATGATTGATTATGAATTTGAGGTGAGTGCCACCTTTGATTTAGACGCTTATTACCGAAAATAAATCCGTGTGCAACAACAACACCGTAAGCTATTCTGATTCCCAAATCGCTTCGGCTGCATTCAAAAATAGTCTATTTATTTTTAAAAGTTGACAACAGCATTTGCTCGAACGTGTAAATTTCGTATTTGTTTATTTGCATTGCGACATTTGGCGTTGGTCCGCTGCTTGAATACCATTTGAAATGCCGCATTGCCGATAAGTTTCTTCTCCTCTTTCGTTCGTTCGCTTATTCGATTTGTTCATTTACTCTGGCAGACCATCCAATGAGGATGTTTTCCCACTTTTCTTTCTTGTTTTCTCAGGCAAAATTTTCGCCAAAATTCGATAAAGAAAAAACCGCAACTTTATGTAATTCGATTCGACTAGTTTCACATTATCTTCCGTTTGGTTTGGTTTGTGAACATTAGCAGCCATCGAAAGTGCTTCGTCGGTATTCCCATTGGTCGTTTGTTCGATATGCCGCATATCAAATGAAATTGATTTTCTTTTCAGAATTTATTATTAAATATTTCTTGTTTGCTGAGTTGGGTGTTGGGTGAAAGTTGGGTTGAGCTCTACTGCTATTCTCGCGTTGACTTCGTCTTTATGCTTGGCGTTTGACTCAGCGGGGACTGTCCACTCGACAAATCCCATATTAAGTTCCCGGAGGGCTTCAAATGGAACCGTTGAGGAGAGATGGCTCATTTCTAGGGTTTCGTCTTGAGAAGACCCGGTTCGGAAACCATAATTGCTAGAATCCAAACATCTTCTTGGATCCTCCCGAACTTTCACGTTTTCTTTCTTTTTCTTTTTTGGCAGAGAAAACCATTTAATTACCCGAATCAGTCGCTCTCTGCCAAAGATATGTCCCGCCTCAGTCAGTTAACACCAGCATAACTGGCCTATAATTCAATGAACATGCAAATTATTCCATGATGTATTAATTTTTTCAAAACTCAGGCCATTGCTTTGATCGCTTTATGAACAGAAGTCAGAACATTCGAAACGGTACGAATGAGATGAAAAAACGACGTCAAATGCCGGTTATATTCGTACGATGCGCGTCGAAAGAAAAACATAATTTGAATTCATTCTTTATTTTCCTCAACAAATGCCGCATACAGCAAGCGGCAAGTGGCAACCAATGCCAACAGCCATGTTCGAGCAGTAAGACCATTTTAGCACGGAATTGCTCATAATAATTCATATTATTCCGTTGTACAAAGCACGATGGTTCGTTTCTTTGCTGATTTTTCCATTTTATCCCTGTTTTCCCTTTTCGCCCCTTTTTCTTCCTTTTCTTCATCTTTGTTCGCTTATTTCGCTTTTCTTCCTCAAATGCGAAAAAATAGAATGTAAATGCTGCTGCATTCATTCATTTCTTGTATGTTTTTGTGGCAGCTTTTCTTTTCAGCATTTTTTCACTTCCTTTTTCCATTTATTTTTTCTCCGTTTTTCTCGCTTTTCTACTCAAGTTGTATTTTCCGTAATTCTGTTCAGTTCGATATTGAAATGTTTAACGAACGAAAATAGAAATGTTTTGCTCGATTATTTTTCTAAAGGTTTTCCAATAAAGAATTCTCGGAGTGAATATTAACTGAGTCGGCCAATCAGTAAAAATTAGTCAATTTATGAAAATGGATATGGAACGGAAGCTGTTGTATGCGTTCCGTGGATGGATCGCATTTGTAGCATTCATGGATTTGGGGACAGCTTTTCGGAGTTACATTGAAAAGCGCAGTTTCCTCGGAGATCCCTCGGATTCGAATTATTCACAAGGTAATTATATTTCATCCTCAGACAGACTCAATTATGGACGAATTCCTCCAAAGCGCATTGTTCTTTGGACCACTCAATGACGGAACAATGCAATCGGACCGGAAGAATGGGAAATTCCGACCTCCCATCGGCCGCGTACAATGTGATTAATTTTATGGTCCCATGTGTGCGGAACACATAATGGAAAATTTGCCATAAAATGCATGAATTGTATCCGTGAATGGACTGGTCGCGTGGAGAATATGCAACACGGAGAAATATGTGTCCGATTTGAAAACATATTTGCTCAATTGTCGGCTAATTTCCAATGGCATTTTTCTACTCGCTCACCCACAAATAAAATTTCGTTCGGTGCAAGCGATAATGTTGTGGCTGTGTCGAATGAATTCCATGTTATTCCGATACAGTATTTGTGTTTGCTTTGTTTTTTCGGCATTTGCTGTGCGGATTCGATGATCAAGCGTTTATCGTTCGGCAAATTTGATGAGTTTTTTTTCTGTGCATTCCATTTTATACAGACGTCATCGAGTCCCAACCGTATCATTACTATAAATTCATTACCGATTTTAATTGCCAAATGGTTTTTTGAGCTTTCTTTTTTCGCAATATTTCTGACAATCGAACGGAATTTCTATTCAATAGGATTTCGTCGCCAATGCAATGGCTCTATTTTTTGCTTCAACGATTTCCAAATTGGTACAGGGAAACCTCGATGAAAAGTCTAAGAATCTTGAATGAATCCCGATTTAGAAAATATCATAGAATCATAGAATATCATAAATTTGTGATATATTTTCGATTTACCCCTAAATATGTGCAACAGGGTATCAATATATCATTGCGGATCACAAAATCATGATACTTTTCAAATAACGTAAGGAGGAGATTAAAAAACATGATGTTTGAGGAAACAATCATGGAATTCGATGATATTTTGGTATTTTTACATTCAGGTGCAAATTGACCACTAACATAAAATGTGTAGCTGCCAGCGTCTGCATCGAGGGAATTCCTCCATTCCTCGACTATCCACTATCCTCGATCGTTGCTCAACCCTTCCTCAACCATTCCCTCAGCCCTTAGCCCCTATTTTTTGGATCTCCTCCTCACGTTATTTGAAAAGTATCATGATTTTGTGATCCGTTGCATAAATTTAGGGGTAAATCGAAAATATATGAAAAATATATCACAAATTTATGATATTCAATGATATTCTCTGGTATTTTCTCAATCGGGATACCACTCCATCCGTTTCTGTCGTTTTCTGGATTGATTTTGTGGTTGGCATTGCCGTTACTCACTCGATAGATCTTTTTTGCATCTTGTCGCCATTTCTTTTCAATTTGAATGCCTTTGTTTGCTTGCATTTCAACACAAATGGGAGACAAATTGTGAATGTATGCTGATGGTTCAAGATGTAAGATACGATTGGGCGTGAATATGATGCCAAGTGGAAATTTAATACAGTAGACGTTCACTTATCCGGTACTCGGGAAGCTTCAAAAAAAAATCGAGGAAATCCCATTCGCTTCAGCCGGCCAGTCAACGAGAAGGGCGATTCTTGACGCGCGCCTGATAATCGAGTTGCCACTGTCGTTACATTGCTAGTCTATCGATGTTCGCCGGAGATGTGCTTAATGGCCCCAACACGAACGTCTTCAGCATGAATCGCATGGAGGACAGATAATTAAATCAAGGAATTTTGAATAAACTCTAACGAATGAATATCATTTTGGATTTTCGGTTTCAATTTAGGCGATTACACCATATCCAGGGTTATAGGAATGTATTGCATTTTGAAAGCATTTGCCTTAGTGCATTGCACACTGTATATCCATTACAAGCCGTAAGTATATTTTCCTTTCGGGAACGAAAAACAATCACTTTTGTCATGAAGGGAGGATTAATTGATTTAATGTTTTTGTCATTCACACAGCATTGTAAGCATGGGTGGCTGTTCATTGGCTCTAACAATGGTATTGTATGCATCTGAAGCCTTGTATTTCCGTTCGAGTGCATTGACATTTTACGTAATATTTCCGTGTGTGTTAAATTGTAAGTTGATATTTGGTTATAAATAGATTCCCCACAAGAGTGGCTCTCGTAGCAACAATCTGGCAACGGAATTGCAATGAAAGTTTTCAGATTTTTTGCAAGAAACTCTGCCAAGGGGAAATGGGTACTTAGCGATGATCTAGAAACTTACCTTCAACCGACCAGAACGACGCGAAAAAAGTTGATTTAAAGTGGATCTAATTTCGAAAAAATATCATTATATTTACAGCAATCACATTGATTGGCCTTATTTACATACCAAAACGATTGCGTTTATGGGATCCACATATCGATCACGATGATGAAAACTCACAACTGCTCAAGCAAATGGGCGGATTCAAGAAACGACGGGCACCGAAGAAACTCTCTTAAGGTTAATGGCGCTTTTTTGGAATTACCAAAAATATAGACACATCTCCAACCAAAAATTCACTCGATCGAATCGTCTCTTTCAAAAATCGATAAGATGTTATAATTCATCTCATTGGCCATTGCCCATGTTTGCCCGTTCAAGCTGAAAAATGATGTTTATCGATTTTTGAAAAAGACCTACGGGCAATCAATGAATCATCCAAAGACGAAACCTTATTCAACTCTGGGCCAAAATATCTTCTACAGAAAATGAGACCATTTGAGATAAAGCTTTAAATTCAACAGTCTCATATACATACCTTAATGCAGCTAA
This sequence comes from Lestremia cinerea, assembly GCA_027564135.1. Classification (NCBI taxonomy): domain Eukaryota; kingdom Metazoa; phylum Arthropoda; class Insecta; order Diptera; family Cecidomyiidae; genus Lestremia; species Lestremia cinerea. The sequence continues at coordinate 352 of JANSTV010057013.1, read as the reverse complement.
GATCCGAACGAATACGCCTAAAAACCATTTACGACGAATTAAGATAAAACAAATCAATTCACAATTTTGAAATCTACGCTTTCGCGATTGCAAAACCACAGGCACATACACACACTCACACATACTCTAGTTATTACGATTTTTATCAATTCAAATAGTCAAACAAGCAAAGCAAGTGAATAGTTACGCCAAATGGTTTCTTGAATATTCGAATTTTTGTATGGGGATGAAAGATCTTTTACCAAAAGAAAACCTTAGCGGAAATGATGAGTTATGGATTGTGGTAATGGGCAATAGCAAATACAAAGACAGTAGTGAATTTAATGCCATTCAGATATGCAATTTTTAGTAT